>LPNX010961828.1:248238-265469 GCA_001517045.1 Pseudotsuga menziesii | reverse complement strand
TGATATTATAGATGTGGTCCAGAATATCTTGATCTTCCTCTCTGACTGGCTCCGTATATCTTTCTCCTTGAGAAGGATCCAATGGTAGTATTGCTCTCAATCCCTTCCCTTCAAAATTCATTTGACTCTTTTTAATATTGATAACTGCATCACTATCTATTTCCCACTCAATTCCTAGCAAATCTAGATAGGGGTTACTGTCATCAATGATCTCAATTACTTCAAAATTTGCTACAGTCCTGAATCCATCTATATCTACTGGTACCCGAGGAAATGTTCCTAAGGGTACAATCCTCTGCTGATTGGCTAGTCTCAACTGTATAGGTGACCAATCAAGGGTAGGTTTTCCCATTTTTTCCCATGTTTTCTTAGTTAAAATATTGACTTCAGAACCCAGATCTAAAATAATATCCTTCATGTCATACTCTCCTACCTGAGCATGTAGTCTCATCTCTCTTCCAGTTCTTCTAATTCTACTAATAGCTCTTTCACTATCAGGACTTTGATGAGGTTCACAGGACTAAATTTTTGTAATTCATTTAAGGCATTCTAATTTCTTAACAATTTGATGCAACTCTGTAAAAACGATGACATAGTACTTACTTAGCCTTGTGAGTCTTCCTAGGATTGCAGCTGCTGATGCTGCTTGTTTGGTGCTGGTAAATCTGAATCAACAAAGTCTTGTCTAGCCTCCAAAAAAGTTTCTTTTTCTCGTCGAACATCAATTGCTGGGGTTTTTTCTACGGCCTTGCGAACCCAAGCTTCGTCAGGCTGCTTTGCCGGAAACTGCACCTCTGTCATAACTCCACTTCTTGTAACAACATTAACAACTGGGATCTGTTGTGGCTCGACAGCAATCAACTAGACACTCAGACTAGGTTTGTTGTTTCTTTCTTGGATTTTAGCTAGTAACTGTGGACACTGCTCGATGACATGATCAACTGCTCTGTAGTATCGGCATGTCGTGGTTGGGTTTTGACAGTCTCGAGCTAGATGTCCTGCCTGATTGTAGTTATAGAAAATAACTTGACCTCGACCTCCGCCAGGCATACCTGGACCACGACCTCTAAAAATGCCTCGACCACCTCGGTAACCATATCCATCATTGCCTTGTGCATCCGGGTATATCCTATAAGTGTCGTAGGTCCGCTCCCTCATAAGGTCAAAACTGCAACATTCATCTTCATTGTGGCCAAGGGACTTATAGAATTTACAGTAAGGGTTCTTCGGGACTTGAACATACCTCTGTAATAGATAACAGTCTTCTGGTCGATGCTGGCCAGTAGTTCGATAGATCTCACGGTACAGAACACTAGGATTCAGCGGGTTTGGTGCGCTAGTATTCAAATAGTTTCTCAGTGCCAAGCACTGATCCTTGTCGTGGCCTTCAGTTCGACAACATATACACCATACCTCTTCATAGGTGGCTTTCCCTTTCTTCATGTTGTGAAGTTCTAAAGCCATCTCCGCGAGCTACGCTTGAATTCGAGCTATACCAGAATTATCTTTGACAGGTGCAGTTTCAAGCTTTGTGGCAATCTCTAAGGCCTCTTGCTGATCAGCAACCTTCTGTTGCATGAGTGGGGCTCTGATGTGGGGTAATAATGCTGCAATAAACCACTCCTTATGTTGTGCTGGTCCAATCATGAAGCTAACTTGGTCCAGCAGAACTTTGAATCTCTGATCAAAGTCCCACACAGATTCGCCTCTCCGCTGCTGAATCTCTTTTAACTCAGTGATGCACTGCGACTCTGATTTAGGTTTCTTAAATTCTTGGATCAGTGCTGCTTTGATGTTAGCCAAGATAGGATTCTGCATGCTAGCAAACTTCATAAACCAAGTCAGGGCTCGGTCTCTGAAAGAAGTGATCAACTGTGCTCGTCGAACATCTATGTCCGTAATGTTCTTCATGGTCCACACAGCTTTGCACAGAAACCAGAACTGCTCAGGGTCTTCTGACCCAGTTCCTTTAAAAACCGGTAGTTTGATGTCATCATGAACATGGGCCATCTGGGATCTAGGGGAGGAGGAAGGGTTTGAACTTGCTGGGGAAGGCTGTCCTACGACAGGGATACTCGGGCTAGGGTTACTTTCAGACTGCGACAGGTTCTCGGGGATAATAGGTCTTTGCTGCGGGGTTATCAGAGGGTTTCTAATAGAGGGGACCTCAGTGGAATCAGAGGTTTCAGAGCTTAAAGGGGTATACTCAGTGGAGGAGTCGAGATCTCTCTTATATCTTTTTCTGCTTCGCAGCAAACCACTTTGCTCGTTGCAGTCCCAATCACTTCCAATCATAGGTTAGCAATACTAGATCTAACAATCTGATTCGATAAGCAAGATTCCTTTTTCAGCCAATAGTATTTTAATATTCAGACTAAATAGGTTCAAGTACTTACCCCTTGGTCCTTTGAAAAATTGTCGTTCAGCTTCGCTAAAGGAGGTACTTGTGTCGATGGTGAACTCCGTCACAAATGCCTCGAGAGTTTGCGCAGTCCAAAAATCCACGGCTCGCGAGATCGCGTTGTTCACTCTTTTCAAGATAGCGATTCTCGTGGGGGTCCAGGGAGGAAACTGATTTTCTTGGAAGTTAGTTCTCCTTTCTGTTAACCTGGATAACCACTGGTACAACTCTTTGTGTATAAAACCAAAGAAAATTTCATGAACATCAGAAAAGACGTACCTTTGCAAAAATTGTTCCGCGCTACGACGGGGATCTTTTTTTTCCTGTTCTGCGAACTTGAAATAGGTCGCTTCGATCCAATCACCAATTTCTTTTACAGAGGGCCGCCAAAACATAGCCCTCGAGGTACGACGTAGATCTCTCTTCAATAGATACTGAGTTCAACCGGCAACGGAACCAATTTGTTGCGCTAAATGGGCAGACCCGGGTTTCACCTTTAACTTCGCACCAACAAAAGACCCACAGTGTTGGCCCTTTCGGTAGCAGCCTGTGAACAGGCTACAGTCTCACCCGAAACAGCTATGGGGTGCCGTAGAATTAGGTTTCTACAAGCAGAAGAGAATATCTTACTGTACCTTTAGTCTTTAACTATTAACAATTACTTAACAGAATGCTTGTAATATCAATTATGCAGCTTCACGATTAGATAAATAAATAGTTACTTGCACAACCCTTATCTGGGAATTCACAATGAAGTTAGTTATTAACAACAGTCTTACTTTAGCAATTATTTACTTAACAGTGCATAAAATATAATAACAAATCACACAAATGAACCACAACACAAGATGTCACGTGGTTCACCCCCAGTGTAGGGGTTACATCCACAGAATTGCGCTTTATTTAACTCTTTACAACTAAAATGACAGTTTTGATCTACGCACTCAGCTGCAGATCCCTTCAGTCCTCAAAGCCATGCACACAGCAGCAAGCCTTTGTGCACACAGCTGCAGATCTTCCTTTTCACCCACAAAGCACCTCTACGCACACAGCTACAGATCTTCCTTTTCACCCACAAAGCACCTCTGTGCACACAGCTGCAGAGGTCGTCCCGCACACAGCTGGGACTTAACCTTCTTACAAAAACCCTTATACAATCTCTTATCTTCTCATTACAATAGCTTCATAAGATAATCATTCAATACCTAACCCTACTTCTTTACATAAGTGCCTATTTATACAGCGCACTGTTACAAAACCCTGGTCTTAAACCATGGGTGCCCAAAACCCTAACACTGGATTTAATCCAAGGGTTAATTACAAAAAGGGGGTTTGACCCACCCGCAACACCCCTAAGACTATTTTGGGATGTAACTCCACTTACACTTCTTCAAGAACTGTGGAGTTATCAAAAATAAGGACCTTTAGGGTCGGAGTGCCAACAGATAGTTGTATATTGATGGAGTAGGGAAGTCACCTTTTATGTAGGAAGTTACAAGTTTTCTAGGGTGAAGAATGCAACGGAGTTGGTCAAGGAATTGGATTATTTTCACTTCGGTGAAATGAATTTCCATAGGAATGACTCTAAGCGAAAAGTTGTTGATTATTGCATCGAAGATGGAGTACATTTCGAATATACAAATTTTTGGGATAAGGATGAAGAGACCTTCCAAAATGCTAAGAACATGACATCTTTAAGGAAAAGGTTCAAGCAGAAGATAGCTACGGTTGGTGGTAAAGGAAAATCTGTTGAGAAGCAAAAAAGGCAAGAAGAAGAACAAGCAAAAAAGAGGCAGGAAGAAGCTAACAGACTAATGAAGGAGGCAGAGAACTGGTTGAGAACAGAAGAAGAAGAAAATAAATGAGTAGCTGAAGAAGCAGCAAAGAAGATTAAAGAAGAAAAGAAAAGAACAGAAGAAGATGAAATACAGAAAAAGCAGGCAGAGAGTGAAGGGTTCAAATTAGAAAATGTCCAAAAGGAAAAGCATCCAGCAGAAAAGGCAAGTGAAGGATTGAGAGAAGAGACCCAAGAAGAACAAGACCCTATTGATCAAGGGCAGGTTCAGTTTGATATTGATCCATTAGAGCCCATTGTTCCTTCTAGTAGTGCAGTAGGAGAATGTTCAGTGTCAATTTTTGGGGTTGAGATAATTCCTTTCATGCCCACTAAAGGGGAGGAGGTGTCAGACTTTAACACTATATTTTGCGACAAGGAAAAAAAAAGAATTGTCAAAAGAACTGAAAAGAAAGTGGACACTAGCGGTAAGCTAGGAGTGATGGTGACTGATAAGAAAATGGTTCATGGTACACATGAAGTTCCCTGATTAATAGGGAGTGTTGGGGTAGCTCTAACCCTAGTCACTGAGGATAATGTGGATAGAATCATGACAAACCTAGAACAGTCTCAGAAAAAAGTCACACAGTTGAAAGATTCTTTGAAGAAAGAAAGGAGTGAAAGTCAAAGTTTGAAAAGGAAGTATGAGGATATGATCTGTGAATTTAAGGCATCAAATGCATAATGTCAGACTCTACAGGCCAAGAAAGATGATTTGGTAATATCTACATGAAATATAGAGACGAATGCCCAAACCATCTTGTCAGAGTTTGGAAAGCTATAGCAGAAATATCAGAGTTTGGAATTAGAGAGGGATGAGATTAGGTTATTGGTTGAAGAATTGGATAAGGAAAATGGCATATTGGAAGGTAAAGTGACAGAGCTGGAAATGCAGAAGACCACTGCAGAAGGGAAGGCTAAGCTATATGAAACTCAGATAGCATCCTTGAAGGATCAAAATAATTCACTAGCATCTTCACTGAAGTCGGCTATGGAGCAGAAGGTTGATATTGAACCTTTAAAGAATCATTCCCTTATGCTCCGGAAGAAGATTCGTCAAATGCAGCTATAGATGGTGGAAGAAATATTTAAAGTTCAGGAGATAGACAGTAGATTAGAGGAAATTGTAAATACAACTTCTTATTTTTTGGATAGAACACAAGATATCTTAGAAACTCTGCAGGGAAGGATGACATGGGTAGAAATGAATAAGGAATCTCCCACAAATATATATGTCAAAGATCTAGAGACGTTAAAGCTAGAATACGAGTTGATTGAGTTTTCTAGCAAAGCAGCAGAAGAACTAAAAAACACAGTGAAGAAAACAAAGAATTCCTATGCTGAATTCTATAGGAGAGTGCTCCTAGCTTATAATCGGTGTCAGACCTCTACTGCAAAGAGCCTAAAAGTGTTTCCAGAGCATGAAATGTTTTTGAAACAATTACAAGAAAGATGCAATGAAGATGAACATGCCATTCAGCAAGTCAAGGAGTTAGATGAAAAGGTACTCAAAACTGAAATAGCACATGTAGTTGTGAGTATCCACTTGCTGGAAGACCAGCTACGCTTGATTCCTCCCAAGGTAAAGGGTGTAAAATCCTAGGATGCTCAGCACGAAATTACTATCAGATTTCTTGAACCTTCTAGTTTTGAGAACATATCAGCAGATGCAAATGTATGGAACAATCTTATGAATGAGCAAGATGGATCCTCTTAGTTAGACTGTCTAGCATTTTGATAAATAATGTAATATTTTGTATTTATCTTTTTGTTCACAAGCTAAAAGACAAAATTTTGTAGAGGAAAGGTCAGGGAATCCCAAAAGGAAACTAGGGAAGCCTAGGAGTTTTGCTTTTTGTATAAATATAGGAAAACTTTATGTATCAAGGGACCTTTTTTTAGACTATATTTCTGCAAGATTATTGTATGAAGAACTATTTCATCTTATAATAAAGAGTTATATTTTTTCTGCTGGAGAAAGCACTATGGGGTTTCAAATATTTGACGTGGACTGGTTGGAAGTAAACTATTTCTATTTCAGCTTGTTTCCATGAATTGTGAGACCATTTTGACTTATGAATTCTTTCATGTTATGAATGTGCTCTTGTTTATTTCTGCAAAATTTCCACAATCATACTTGAGTAATGAATGTTTTAATTAATAATGAGCTATCTCTTTGTTTATCTGTCTATTGATATGCATGTATTCAAAAATAATAAAAGCTATCTGTATTGTTCTTTATGCATGTTATACAATACATTACTCAGCATTAATTACAGTATTTATCCCTAGGGATAGGTTAGAGAGTTTTACTTAGTTTTCTTTGTTTATGATTTAGAAGCGAGAGAGGTAAGACGAGAGGAAAGAATCTACACATCACATTGTGACGCTCCTCATTTTCTTTATCGATTGCATTTATTTAGGCACTTTCATATCATACATAAATATAAAACTAAAAAATACACATAAAAGGAGGATCGGGCCCCAACCAGTAAAACATTTTAGCCCCAACCGGTAAAACATTTTAATCATTACTTGACCTATGGTAGCCGGACCGTAAACTAGATAGATTCCCATACCAAACAATAACGAGCTAATTGGGAACATTTATTGGGGAGAATCCTTACTGTTGTTACCTGTGATTTTCCAGGCCTCAACACTTACATGAGCTATGTGTTTGAAAATGCGACAGGCCTGTGGTTTTTGTTCTTGGGTTTTTTATTTCCTTCGGGACTAAGCTTGAAATGTATGGGATGTATTTAAATGATGATTCTGGGCAGCAGAGAGATCCTAAGTAAGCCCTCAATAGGATCTATGTATTTTTAAATGAATATTTTGCTTAGGTTACAGGAAATGTGCAGCACCATTGCTTGCAATGGTGCAATGGATGAAAGTAGATGACCGTGTAAACTTGTTAATGGTTTTAGAAGACAATGTTTATATATATACATGGTGTCGATTTCAATGGTTGTTGTTGGTGGACTATGCGAAAACACATTCGTGGCTCTACTTTGTTGTAAGAATGAAAATGGGTGACAATGTTATTGTTGATGTATATGTAACTTCGAAATGTATTTCACTTGTATTTCTTATATATTGTAACCCGATGTTTATTCCGGGATGTACTTGAGTCATGTCATGCCCCGATGTTCCTATCAGGAATATCTATAATGTAAACAAGTCATGTCAAGTAATTGTGGGTAACCCTTCTATTGTCTAAGGGTTAAATTCCCCACAGTTCTAGGGCACTAGGGTTATTAGACTCTCATAGTGAGGTCGGCCCTAGTAGGGTTTAGTCAAGTCGGGAATTAGTATAAATAGACAGCTGGCCTCTCTATTTATAACACATCTTATACACACTCAAGTGTAGTGCATATTTGAGGAAAGAGAAGACACTAGGGCTAGATAGAAAGAAGGTTACTGTTGTCGAGAGATCACTTACTCTTTTGGGTTCTACTTTTGGTGTTGATTCTATCTCTGAGGAAGTTGCAGGGTTTTCACCATTTATGGTTTCCCTGAGGATAAACACTATGTTCATTGCCTCTTGTGTTTGAATACTATACTTGTTATTCTCTCAGTTAAATATCCTAATGTATTACTAGCTTAATGATGAAATTCTAACTTGGTATTAGAGCTAACCTGAGAAGAAGACACTATGCAGCTGCGGGAACTAGGGCTTCCTAGTTTGTGGATCTTCCTTCAAAGATTTTCAGAAAAATAAGGTTGGATTAACTCTCCCTCTTAGGGTGCATCTTTCTGTCGAAGAAGAATCCAATTTTGAGGTTTTTCAGTTTTGGACTCGACACTGCTACCAAAAATTAGGGCTTTTCACAAAAGAGGAATTTTTTAGTGACCTCAGGCCTTAATTGATATCCTCCCCAAAATAAAAGTTAGGGATAAAATTCAAAGCATTTGGTTGGAAAGAACTTCGGAAAAGAAAAACCCTAATTTGCTACTGAACCAGTACTGCAAGATTTCAGCTCCAAATCCAGATCTGACATCTTGACCTGGTAAGATCTAAATCTTTTGTATTTCCATTTGAGGTTCTTAGTTTAAGATGTCTCATCATACCAAGCTTGATGAAAAGATTGAGGGAGCTAATAACTTCTGAGCCTGGAAGTATAGGATCTCCTTGGTCCTGGAAGAGAATGAGTAGAGGTTCCAGTTCCAGAGGGAGATGAGGCTAAGGCCTTACATAAGAAGAAGTTGGTTATGACAAAGAGAATCATTGCTGATTCTATCAAGGATCACCTCATACCACAGCTGTCCTCCCTCAAGACATCTAAATCTATGTTTGATTCCCTAACCAAATTGTTTGAAGAAAAGAACATAAACAAGAAGATGACTCTAAGAAACCAATTGAAGAATGTAAAGATCCAGAATGCTGAGACTATTTAGTATTACTTTACAAGTGTATCTTAGATCAAGGAATAGCTAGAAGCAGTAGATGAAGAAGTGGAAAATGTAGAAATTGTGATGACCACCTTCAATGGTCTCCCTAGATCATGGGACTCTTTCATTCAAGGCATCTGTGCCAGAAATAAGTTAGTCAAGTTCAATAGACTATGGGAATAATGATCTCAAGAAGAAACTCGGATAGTAGCTTGAGAAGAGAATATGGGAAATGAAGATCAAGCTCTCACTGTTCACTCCAAGAGAACTAGAAGGAACCATCATCACTCTAATGGTAAGACCTCACATCCTAAAAGAGATCTGTCTACCATTAGATGTTACACATGTGATGAGAAAGGTCACATATCCATATTTTTCCCTAATAAAGGGAACCTAAAGAAGAATAAGGAAAACAAGAGAATACATCATGCTCATGCCATATAATATGATGAACCTTCCACAAAAAGAATCAGACAAGAAATTGATTCTTCATGTGATGAAGAATATGTTCTGATCTCCCCTCTTACGAGAACTGTTTCACATGGAAGCAATGATTGGCTCATAGACAGTGGTGCTTCCAAGCATATGACAGGATTCAAAGAATCATTTGTGAAGCTATCTGAATATGAGGCACCTCACAAGTTGAAACTTGGGGATGACTACCAGTATCCAATAAAAGGTAGTGGTGAATCCTCCTATATACTAGACTCTGGAAAGTCTATGAAGTTGAAGAATGTATTATTTGTTCTAGGACTAAAGAAGAACCTCCTCCCCATATCTGCATTAGATGCAAAAGGAATGAGGGTTTCTTTCATAGATGGCCAAGTTCTTATGTGGCCAAAGGGAAAGACTTTTGACAATGCAATAGTGAATGGAGAACAAGAAGGAGGTCTATACAAGTTGAAAGGCCAACTAGAACAAGATTTGGTTCATGACTCGGTAGAACCAAATGAACTTTGGCATAGAAGGATTTCACATGTGCATTATAGAGCACTACCACTTTCAATCAATTCTATTGAAGGTCTTCCATAAATTCAAGCAAAACATGAAGGGGTATTCAAAGGATGTGTGAAAGGAAAGAACACAAAGAAGACACTTACAAGTAGCGAAAGCAAAGCAAAAGGAATCTTGGAAATCATCCACTATGATGTATGCAGACCAATGTCATCAAGCTCACTAAGCGGGTATGTGTACTATGTTTCTTTTATTGATGACTTTTCTAGGAAGACAAGGATTTAATTGATCAAGAATAAAGATGAAGTGTTCAGCAAGTTCAAAGAATTCAAATCCTTGATCGAGAACCAAACTGAAAAGAAGATCAAGACTTTTCAATCAAACAATGGAGGATAATTCACTTCAAATGAGTTCAAGGAACTATGTAAATACTTAGGGATTAAGAGGGAGTTGTCCACCCCTTATAATCCACAACAGAATGGGATTGCAAAAAGGAACAATAGAACTATCATGGAAGCTGCAAGAGAAATGATTCATGATCAAGATCCTCCTACGGATCTTTGGGCAGAAGCAGCTAGGACAGCAGTGTATGTACAGAACCATACTCCACATAGAGTACTCAAGAACAAGACTCCTAAAGAAGTATTCTCTCACAAGAAACTAGAAGTCATCCATCTCAGAATATTTGGCTATCCAGTGTACATACACATTCCAAAAGAGAAGAGGACAAAATTATATCCTTTAGGAAAGAAGGGTATATTTGTGGGATACTCTAAAATCTCAAAGGCTTACAATATATACTTCCCAGGGTTCAAGAATATTGACATCAGTAGGGATGTAACATTTGATGAAGATTCATCCTACATCAAATCCAAAAAGAAACCTGCTGAAGAACCTGAAGAAGCAGAAGCTCCCAGAATTCATGATACAACCATGAACGAAGAAACTTAAGAAGAAGATCGAGAATTTGAAGAACCACAAAGACTTGTATATCAACCACAGGAGAAGAATCCTCACAAGAGGAAACCTGCTTGGGTACAAGAGATTATCCAAGGTGCGGAAAGATATGGGATTCCAGAAGAGAATCTCAGAAAAAGAACCAGATCATGTTCCAGTTATGTAGCTTTACTATGTGATTTTATTGATAAAGAACCTTCCAAATATGAAGAAGCAATAGAATGGAAAGAATGGAAGGATGCAATGATCGAAGAGTATCAATCGATCATGAAGAATGATGTTTGGGATGTTGTCCCAAGACTGGAAGGGAAGTCAGTTGTAACTTCCAAATGGATCTACAAGATCAAGCATGCTGCAGATGGTAGCATAAAAAAATATAAAGAAAGATTTGTTGCTCATGTTTTCTCATAGAAAGAAGGAATAGGCTATGATGAAACCTTTGCACCTATAGCCATATACACTTCCATCAGATTGATACTTGCTTTGGATACAATGATGAAATGAAAGATACAACAAATGGATGTCAAGATTGCTTTCTTGAATGGTGTAGTAGAAGAGGAAGTGTATGTGGAGGAGCCACTCAGTTTTGAGACACATGACAGGGACTCTCATGTGTGTAGATTGAAGAAAGCTCTGTACGGTTTGAAACAGGCACCCAGGACATGGTACGGTAGAACTAACAGCTTTTTATCCAGTTTGGTCTTTACCAAGAGTAAAGCAGATTCCAACCTTTACTACAAGGTTGAAGATGGAAACCCAGTGATACTCCTACTATATGTAGATGATCTGTTTGTGACAGGTATGGATGGGTTGATTACTAATATGAAGAGAAATCTTGCTACCGAGTTCGAAATGAAGGACTTGGGTATGATGCATTTTTTTATAGGTATGGAGGTGTGGAAGACTACAAATGGAATCTTCCTTGGACAAGGGAAGTATGCAGTAGAGATTCTGAACATATTTGGGATGATAGAATGCAAGGCATTAACCACACCTATGGCATCAAACCTGAAGCTATTGAGTGATGCTTCATCAGAATCGATTGATGCCACGATGTATCGTCAGATGATTGGGTCATTGATGTACCTAACAAACACGAGACCATATATTTGCTTTGTTGTGAACACCTTGAGCCAATACTTGACAGATCCGAGACATGTTCAATTGACTGCTGCAAAGCATATTCTGAGGTACCTGAAGGGTATGGTTGATTATGGGCTCAAGTATAAGACTGTTCAAAGGATTAACCTGGAGGGTTGTGTTGATTCAGATTGCGTAGGTAGTGCCATCGATAGGAAGAGTACTTCAGGGTGTTTCTTCAATATAGGATCAGGTGTGATCTCTTGGTTTAGTAGGAAGCAATCTTGTGTGGCATTGAGTACAGCTGAAGCAGAGTATGTTGTGGCTTGTTCAGCTAGCTGTGAGGTAGTATGGCTGAGGAAGCTACTGTCTAATTTATTTGATCTCCAGTTAGATGTTACTTGTATATACTATGGCAACCAGAGTTGTGTAAAGTTGTCAGAGAATCCAGTATTCCATGACAAGTCGAAGCATATTGAGATCAAGTATCACTATATCAGGGATATGGTGCAGAGAGGACGAGTGAAGCTCCAGTATGTTGCGACAAATGAACAAATAGCTCATGTGTTGACTAAGCCGTTGGCTAGGGTGAAGTTTGAGTACTTTAGGGAGAAGTTTGGCATTCTCCAGATCAAGATTCCTCCCAAGAGGAATTGACGTGTCTGTGCTGAGCCATTCTGACATGGTGAGAGGATTGGTTCCTTCCATGTTAGATATAACTGATGTGCCATTCTGACATGGTGAGAGGATTGGTTCCTTCCATGGTTAGATATAAGTGATGTTCCCTTCTGACATGGTGAGAGGATTGGTTCCTTCCATGGTAGGATGTAAGATCTATGACATGGTGAGAGAATTGGTTCCTTCCATTGTCAGGTGTATGTGATGATTCCACATCCAACATGAAAAAGATATGGCTCTGTGAAAGACACATCTAGTATGAAAAAGGACTAGCTTTGTGTTGATGCCACATCTAGCATGAAAAAGGGCTTGCTCTGTGAAGACACATCTAGTATGAAAAAGGACTAGCCCTGTGTGGATGCCACATCCAGCATGAAAAAGGGCTAGCTCTGTGAAGAAAAATCTAGTATGAAAAAGGACTAGCTTAGTGTAGATGCCACATCGAGTATGAAAAAGGACTGGCTCTGTGAAGACTCATCTAGTATGAAAAAGTACTAGATCTAAGTGTGTACCACATCTAGTATGAAAAAGGACTAGCTCTGTGAAGACTCATCTAGTATGAAAAAGGACTAGCTCTGTGAAGACTCATCTAGTATGAAAAAGGACTAGCTTTGTGAAGACTCATCCAGTATGAACATGGACCACCTCTGTCTGTGTTCCACATCTAGTATGAAAAAGGACTAGCTCTGTGAAGACTCATCCAGTATGAAAAAGGACTGGCTCTGTGTGTGTTCCACATATAGTATGAAAAAGGACTAGCTCTGTGAAGACTCATCCAATATGAAAACGGACTGGCTCTGTGTGTGTTCCACATCTAGTATGAAAAAGGACTAGCTCTATGATGATACATCCAGTATGAAAAAGGACTAGCTCTGTAGATGTACATCCAGTATGAAAAAGGGCTAGCTCCGTAGAGATTCCTATGAAGAGAAGAATCAAGAGATAGGACCTGTGACGATGACCCAGTGATGATCCAGATCAAGTAATGATGATCTAGATCTAGTGATGATGATCCAGTAGTGATGATCTAGATCGAGTGATGATCTAGATCTAGTGATAATGTCCAGTGATGATCTAGATCGAGTGATGATCCAGATCGATTGATGATCCAGATCCAGTGATGATCCAGATCTGAAAATGAAGATGACTTGAATATGAAGATGACTTTAATATGAAGATGACGTGAAGATGAAGAAGACTTGAAGATGACGAGAACTCAATGATGATCCAGAAGATACAATAAAGAACACTCGTGCTAAAAATTGTGTCGAAAGAATACCTTCCTAGTTAAGAGGGAGTGTTGATGTATATGTAACTTCAAAATGTATTTCACTTGTATTTCTTATATATTGTAACCCGATGTTTATTCCAGGATTTATGATTACACTTAACCCTTTTTATATCATGCTTAGAGTAGGAAAATAATGCTCCTTGAAAGAGAGCATTTACTTTCTGCATTTCTATTTTATACTTAGCTGTAATAAAACTTTGATTCTTTTAGTTAGTTACATTTATTTTTTTTAATCAAATCAACTTAATGGTTCATTTGATTTTTTATAAAACTTGTGCTACTGATATTTTTCTTGTCAAGTTGAGATGTTTTTACAGGGTATATAAACCAGATATTCTGGTGTTCTCGTATCCTCTCCTTGCATTAAATATTAGATCGAGCACACGTCCCATAGTTGGAGCCAGAATGTTACCACCTAAGTTGTACTTAGTGGTTTTTTTATCAAGTGAGCCTGGTGAACCCGACAAGGATAACTTGTTCGGACTTTATAAGACCCTTGGAAGTACTTCTAGGAAGTGCTTGTTGTACTATATCACATGTTCATACCCCATGAGGGAATTGTAATAAATGTTCTAGCATGATATTGTTTGTAAAAGACTTGGTCTCTTAGACTTTATTTGTCAATCCGATCAGCCCAGGGTGTTTTTTCCCTTGGTTATTATTGGTTGTTGAATAAACGACTGATCATTTTTGAGTTTTTCACTCCATACCTCCAAGGTTGGGGTGGTCAGCTTGACATTTAGGCCTATTGAGGTTATTAGAGTCTATGTGTCAATGTATAAACATACTAGACATCATGGTCGAGTCATATGAACATGTCTAAGTCCCCATAGGTTTTTTCAATTTTTCAATTTTTTATTTTTTTGAGTGTTTTTAATTAAAATTTAATTTTTCCAAAACTTAGGATATTTTTTAATAGTTCAATTGGAAAAATTGATTTTGTAATAAAAGTGGGCCAAATAATCAGTTTCAGTCATGTAGGTGCTCATTTTCAAGCTAAGAGCACCATGTAAACCCATGGACCCACTATTTCCTAGTTTTGAGTGATTTTTCATCACTCAGGTCAGAAAGCCCCATAAAATCATTTATTGATTATTTTAATTAATAAATTGCTGAATAATGGAGCAAATCCAAAATCATAGATCAGTGGATTCTCAGTTGATTCGATTGAAATCAATTAGATCTGAACCAGATTGACTGGATTTGACAAATCCTTGACTGAAGGAGGTGATCAAATCAGATCCAGAGTTCATCTTCAACATCCTTTATGGGGAATTTCACCCTCCCTCTCTCCTCAACATGTTTCAAGGCTCATCTGGATGAGTTTTGGTGGATGCTTCAGTCAACAGGTTGAGGTGTCAGTCAATTTAGCTCTCCGAGTGACAATTGCACTCAGTGAGACTTAGATATGGCTCAGTTAGACACAGATCGGTCATTGACAGAATCTCCATCAGCACATTTGGTTTATCTCCTTCGGATTTGTGGCCCCATGGGATGGCTCTCCTGGTTTTTGTATATATCCAAGCACAGTTGCCTCTTCCAAGCTAGTTAGAGTTGGATTGAAGGGCTTGGTATTGTAATATTGTTGTAATCTTTCGATTGTTGGAATAACGAAGCTTTGGAGGCTAAATGGTGTAATGCTCTCATGTGTGTGGATTAAGCATTGTCTTACGGCTATTGATGTTGCTAGATTTTCTATCAATTTCTGCATCTGAACCCTGTCTGGCTTGAACAATTCAGCTGAATCAATAGGAGTATGGTTGGGAAAGTAAGGTTACTTGTTTTTTCTATATCTCATAGCATATATGTTTGAATATCTAGATTATACATGTTTAATAATTTTATTTGCATGTAGATTCTGTCTCTTTTTCATATATATATTCAGATCTCATGAGGTTTCGTGCAGGATTGTGTGTTCAGCTTTCAGGTAGCAAGGATTAGACGAGCTGTGGATCTAGTTTGAGTCCATTGTACATCCAAAAAATTTGTGAAGGCATTGCCCATCTATATTACACTATCAAGTTTCAGATTGCAGATCCATCCAACAATGGGCCTTTCCCATTCTCTTCCTCCTTTCTTTAAAAAATCAATCTTTCGGTTAGCTGTCTCTTCCTCTTATGATCAGATCTAGTTCTAAGAACTGAGTATATATTGTTAGATCTAGTTTATAAGAGTCTTTCTACTTATATATATAATTTTATATAGAATATCATTTCATATAGATAGATCTAGGTGTAGGAATTTCCTTTTTTGCAAGTAGCTAAAGCATAGATCTAAAGCTTGCTCATAAGGTAGTTTCTTTTCCTGTTCTTCAAATATTTAAATTCTGCAAGAAAAGTGCATATCTCATTGGCTACCAAAACAGCAAGCCAAGATCCCAAGGAAAGATTTCTTTCCTTTGTTCCTTTTTGCAAAACTAGATTAGCCCCTTTTAACAAATTTTTACTTAGTTTTTTTTTTATAACTAGCGTGGTGACCCAAAACACTTTTAAAGTGTGTTTGGGCACATTTGATTCTAATTTCTCTCTATTTTTTAGCAGGTATAACAAAAAATAGAAGAAGACTCTGCCCATTTTCCAACTCTTGGACGAATCGGAGCTTCCCGGAAGCTTCCCCCACCATCTTTTTTAATTCTAGCTTGTTACAAGCTTGTTGTCAGCCTTTGGATCTCAGATAAAAAGGACCAAAGTGCATCAATTTTAATTTGATGATATTGTAAATCACTGCTAATAAAAGGAAAAGGTATTTTCAAATAGGCTCTTTCGAGCCTATTCACCGTCCCCCCTGGGGGGATTTGCGTCGGTGCCAATTTTTTACTTTTTTGCTCATATATTTTCAAACTAGCATAGCTCTAATCTGTAGGGTAGTGTAATTTGACTCATTATTAATTTCATATTCCATATTTGATATTTCAAAGTAATCTTAATACTTACCCGACGACTTCCCGATTGACTCGAAAGGGGAAAGAGATGCATGGTAGGACTAATTAGAAAACTGGAATTGTGTATCTATGTTTTCCTTTCTATCATTTGTTTATTTAGCTATTATAAAATTAACCCCTCCTTGATTCCCTGATTGAGATCCACTTGGATCAAAAGATGTTCTTGGAGGGTTTTCTTTTTAACAAGAACACCCAATTTTAAAAATTTACTAAATTTTACAAGACTCCGGTGTGTATGCTCTGCACTTGTCTGCGGTTCGTTCGATCAGTCAAGCTGTATCAAAAGAACTTGAGTCATTAGTATAATTAGGATTCACTCTCCCAAATTGAAAAACCATCAGGTGAAAATCCAACACCTAGATCAAACCATTACGGTGGAAAAATACCCAAAGGAAGCGGAAACTTCTGAGAAGTGACCTCGGGGCGCCGATCTCTATCACAGCCTAATGGGTGCGTTATGAACAATAGTCCCAGAGACTCCATTCAACCCACATATTCCTTGCGAGTAGCCATGAAGGTTTAGTTTTGTACATACTCCAAGTACTCTAGGGTATATCTGGAGTCCACCCCTTCGCCTAATTTTAAACAACTCACACCTCACATTAACTTAAAACGTACCAAGAAGCAATTGCAAAACATTCACTCCAAGCACATGCAAGTACATTGAATTCTTTTTTGACTCCATTTTTAAGGCACTTGTTAT
>LPNX010961828.1:216024-228525 GCA_001517045.1 Pseudotsuga menziesii | reverse complement strand
GTACGATATAGAAATCAAACCCACCAAGTTGGTTAAAGGACAAGGATTAGCTAAAATGATGGCTAATTCAAATTGTGAGGCCTTGCAAATTAATTTCCTAGCTCACCAAGCTAATCAGTTAGATACAGAAGTGGAAGTAATGGCTTATTTTGTGGCGTCTCCATTGTATTCTGATATTGTATATGTCCTTCAAAATTTACAAGCGCCAGAAGGATTGAGTAAGTCAAGGGCCTGGTCCATAAAATTGAAAGCTGCTAAGTTTTTTTATTTTAAGTCAGTATCTTTATTGGAAGGACCCCGTGGGTGTGTTACAAAACTGTCTTTTAGAAAATGAAGCTCATCATACAGTCAAAAAATTTCATTAGGGGGATTATGGAGGACATCATTCTTGGAAAGTGACTGCAAACAAAATTCTAAGAGCAGGCTATTATTGGCCTACATTATTTTCATATGTGTATAAAGAAACAAGTAAGTGTCATCAATGCCAAATTTTTTACGGAAAGAGGAAAGTGCTTCCTCTCCCTTTGAATGCAATAATAGTAGAAGCTCCTTTCCAGCAGTGCGATTTAGATTTTATTGGCAAAATAAACCCCAATTCATCAGGAAAACACAAATGGATTATTATAGCTACAGATTATTTTACAAAATGGATTGAAGCTATCCCCACCAGAAGAGCCACTGAAACTGTAATCATGGAGTTTCTTGAGGAAAATATATTGGCTCGATTCAGATGTCCCAGAATAATAGTAATAGACAATGTAGCTGTGTTCAAATCCATGAAAAAGATTGATTTCTGTCACAAGTATCATATAAGCCTCAATCATTCAACTGCCTATTATCCATGGGGAAATGGGTTAGCTGAATCTTCAAATAAAAGCTTAGTAAGGATCATCAGGAAGCTGTTAGAGGATAATAAAAGGTCTTGGCACACCAAGCTCAAGTATGCTCTATGGGATGACAAGATTAATACCAAAAGAGTGATTGGCATGTCTCTGTTCCAAGTGGTGTATGGAACTGAAGTGGTTTTTCCAGTGTCGCTAGGTGTTCCAATTATGAGATATTTTCAAGATCAGCAGGAAGAACCAAATCACATGCAAAGGAGAATAAATCAGATTATTGAGTTGGAAGAACAGAGAAATACAGCTTATGACAAGGTGCAGTTACATCAGGAAAAAATGAAAAGTACTTTTGACAGAAGAATCAAAGAAGAACAGTTTCAGATCGATGACTTGGTATTCAAGTCGGATGCTGCTAAAGAATACAAACATGGGAAATTTGATCATATGTGGGTAGGTCCTTATTATGTTTCTAGTTATAGAGGGAAAAATGCATTTCTTCTAGAATATCCAAACGAGGTTCCTCTGGATGGAAACCCTGTCAATGGAAGGTATATGAAGCATTACCTGTGCTAAGGAGGAGGGTAAAATTTGTATTATAGCCTATAAATACTTATTTTTCTTTACAAAGTCAACATGAAAGGTAAGCCGAATGTATTTGAAGCCCACAGTGAAGGCTCTAAAATTCACGAGGCATACTATTCCTTTCTAAAAACAAAAAAAGATATATCTACGAAAAACAAAAGATGAGTTTTCCGGAAGTTACTGTGATAAATTAAAGTCATGCACCTGGTCTATGAGTTCTTTGACACCTCACAGGGAGGATATCATCCCTAGATAGAGCCAGTTGTTAACACCGTTACTTAGCAGAGGAACGAAAAACCATGGTGAAAAGAAATAATAGTTACTTGTCAAACTTTGGTTAAATGTTATAGTATAAGAGTATGATGAAGGGAAAATAAACGATAGTTTCTCATGGGATCCAACGGTGTAAAGCGAAGTGATAAAGATCTACGGCCTATAATGTGTCCGCTATATAAAGACACAAGAAGAATAGGTACATGCGAGTGTTCGATGAAATATAGAGATCAACGGTCGTTGTGAACTCTACCTTGTGAACCTACACGTTTGATAAAACAAAGGAACCCGGTGGAATTGGGTACGTGTTGCTTGATCCAACAGCTGGGAAATAAAGGTGAATTACATCGATGATCGTGGGTGGATCCGGAGAGGGAAGTTACGTGGTAGTTGGAGGTAAAGGGCGGTAGCAGAATGAAAACCACTGTACATGTGGTTGATCGTGGTGCATTTCGGAGGCCAAAGTGGTTTGGTGGAAATCGCCAAAGGGCGGCCTTCGGAGTGGGGTCCTATATAAACAAAGTTGACTTTCTCAAAGATTATTTTATTGGCGTCAGACAAATGAAAAGCACCTGCGTGCTCATCAGCCACTACAGTCAATTTTGAACACACGTAGCCACAGTAAGAGGTAAGGCTCAAACGCCCATAATTCATCCATCTAATTACCATTATCGACTAAATTATGGACCAAGGAAAATATTTGGAAGGGTTTGTTCGTATTTTGGATGACAGAGAAGACTATCTGGTTGATAGGGAAAGAGGGGTATACGACCCTTTCCTGTCCATAGGAAGTGTATCAGTCAGTAAAGAGAGGTTGTGGAAATACAATTCATAGGGTAACGATGTTCTGAATGTTTGTAAGTCATTTTTATATTATTTTGCTGTCGAGCAAACACTGCATTTTCCCAAATTCGCAGAATGGTGCGCAGTTAATTATTCCCCTTCTCATAGAGTCATTGTAAGTAAGTCTACGTCTAAGATACTCTGTCAAATTAATGCCAAGGTCATCTGTGAAAACTTAAACTATCCCGACAATTACCCTGACAGTCGTGAACATGTAAACGAGGCCATTCTTGCTGAATTGTGGAAACGAAGTTCGTTGCAAATTCCTGTCCAGCGTCTTGAAAGAGGGTCAGTCCTTAGATGGTCTTTTACTACCATACCATGTTTATATTTTTAAAGACGAAGTTCTATTAGTGGTGTCCTTAGTCTGTCAAATCTTGGGTCTTGATGATGATTGTCACGTAAATGAAGTCATCATGGGTTTTCTATTAAAAATAAGTTCATTAGGTTCTGAGACTCAATCAATTCCTGTATTCAATCTAGATGAATACTTGGCAGAAATGATATATCTTCAATTGAGTGAATTCCCAAAGGTCAGATTCTTCAAGTTTCAGACTTATTTGTTGAACATGTTGCTATGTTCAAATGTCACCGAATTACAGTTTTTAAGCACTATGTAATCTCCATATTTGCCCAAGCAAATCATCATGTTTGAATTTTCCAATTCAATCATGTCAGAGATATACAGGATGTTATTTGATGAAGTGTTACCCTGGGTCTTAGAAGAGATGAAATGCATGATGCAGCCCTCACCTGAAGATCGAGTCGGAGATTGGTTTCTGTTCAAGGATTCCACTATTTTGAGGATATATGGATTTACTGGGGAACCATATAAGTTACCTTCTTTCCTCACTCCCAGAATTTTTGCATTAGATTTTATGAAGCAAAGATTTCATTCAGAGGAAGAACATTTTGGGGCCTTCAAAAAATCTTCAAATATCAAATTCTCCCTCAAAGTTGGTTCTTTTATTTTCAAAAGTAAAGCTGCTCTGGTGTTTATAGAAAAATTGTTGGGAAGCATGGAATTTCAGAAAGATCCAAGGGTAAATTATGATCCCCATCATGTAATTTCCCTGAGCAAGCAGGAAAACAAAAACAAGCCATTTTACCCCCAAGTTATTGAAGGCCTGAGCGAGACAACCAATTTGTCTCATTTTACGGAAATTCCAAGATCTGATGAAAGTGCAAGTGTTATACTAGTTACAGCATCTCAAGTGATGGAGATTCCTAATATTTTGATTAAGAGGAGTCTATCTGAAATTGAAAGCATGGAAGTGGATGAAGATGGGTCACACAAAAAGGAAAAATTGTTTCAAGTTGGTGGAGTTTTAAGAGAAGAGATTTCAGAAGATTTAAAGAGAGTTGCTTTAGTTCCAACAAAATCTGTACAAGTAAATCAGTTTTCTTTTAAAAGTGTAGATAGTTCAGAATCAAGCCCAAGCTTCAAGTCCAAAGAGGAACTCATGGCTAGTTATATGGAAAAACGAAAACAGTCCCTAGAAGAGACAAGGAATTTACTCCCACGGGTAAGGAGTTTAAACAATCCAAAAACTTCCTTGATTTATGCCAAGGATATAGAAAGAAATACCTTCAAATTGGCCATGGTCAATGATAAAAAGATGTCAGAGATGGAAGTAATATTGGACAAGATTAGTGTACCCGACAAGATACAGTTACACAAGCAAACAAGTGACATTATTTATTCAGATCTATTGCAAGCTATGATGAGAATCAATAAGCTACAAATTTTGGTAGATAAGTTAGAGGTTCAAGTAAAACATGAAAAAGTATAAAATAAGGCCAATGCAATTCAAATTAAAAAGCTACAAGCAAATATTATCAGTTCAGGAAATGGAAAAGATAACACCCAAGCAATCAGAAGAATGCTGGAAGAAAAGGACAGTGCCCCTCAAGTGTTGAAGAAAAAGTTGAAGATCCCAAGCACGGAGCATGTTCAATCATCCAAATTATTGGCATTGCAAGAAGAGAAAGACAAGATCCACCAGGAGATGATGGAACATAAAGGAAGAATTGTCAAATTAGAAGGGGAAAAAGAAAAATGGGAAACTGAACGGAGTGAGCTAATATCGCAAATCTCCCTGCTGAAAAAGGACCAAAATGATGAAAAAGAGATCATCTAGGAATTGATGAGTCAGACTCCCACTGATGAGGACCTGTCTATTGTAAATATTGAGAAACCAATAATGATTTTTCTGCAGATGATTTGTTAGTACCTATGTCCCAGGTCAGCCTAAAGGATGAAGAAATAAAAGACTTAAAGGTGGAAAATGAAAAGATCAGGTCCAAATTAGCCAAGGTAAGTGAGAATAAAAATAAAATATTGCAAGACAGAAATCAACTACAAAAGAAATTTAATGAATTAAAGGAAAGAAACATCGGAAAGGGTCCTCTCCAAGGGGCGAAGCACATAATTTGGGACACCTTATCTGTAGAAATTAAGGCGCTATTTAAACTTCATTGATGATGAAAGCATATTGATCAACTTGGCCAACCAAAGACTGAAGTTAGTAAATGAAAATATGGAGAGGAAATCCCTCATCACAACCCATAACGCGTTCAATTTTTTAAATTCATTAACATATCAAAAGTTGCATGATATAGGAGTAAAGGACAAAATAGCAATGGTGCTATGGGATAAAAAGTTTATCCATAAGCATCCGTTAATGAAAACGGTCCAAGAAAAAACTGATGAAATGATTTCACAGGTTAATAATTTCAAGCAGGCTTTCAAAGAGCTATTTGAAGACGGCCTGCCTTCCTTTTGGGACGAGGAAGGTCGAATGTTTTCTCAAGAACAATATCACAGCCTGTTAGTTCAAAGCCACATGGACCATTCCAAATTTGATGATTTGGAAAAAGGTTTGACAGGGAAAGTTATAGTGGATAAGATGACAGAGGACTTTGAAATACTACAAAAGTTCCTGATTATCAAGGGAGGATTGCCTAAAGTATCATATGAATCCTACATGGAGATAGAATTGTCAATTCGGGAGATGATCGAATATGATATTCCAAGGGCGGAGCAATGGAGAGCCATAGAGAGATTTGGGAAAACGAAGTAAATCCTTCACTCATGAAGACAGGTGTTGCGCGCTAAGGACCTACTTGGAGGAGGACATGTTGTCAAGTTGATTTTAACTTAATGATTTGTTAGGATCGAAACTGTAGTTTATTCCTAGGAGTTAGGAATATAGTTACTAGACTTTGATTAAGTAGTTATTCAGTTATAAATCTTCTTGAAAGATGAATCATTTTATGTATATAAGTGCATCTATTTTATGTGATGGGGGTTGGAACCCATCATGTTGTTGAATGATTTTGAAGACATATATTTTTGAATAACAGAGCGAATGCATAAGAATTATCAGAGATTCATGTGTCATTTACATTGCAGTCCGTATTTCTTTCCTTATGTGATTGTGTCTTCCAGTGTAACACTCCATTCTGTTTTCTTCATTTTTGAAACACAGTGTTGAATGATTAGAACTCATAATGTTTATGCTCTGATCATCGTTTCATATATTTTATACATTCTTCTACTAAAGTTGATATAGAACTCATCTTTGATGCTCTGTATTAATGGGTTGTTCATTATCTCTTTTGTTTCACCTGAACCAAATGAATGACTGTGATGAAATGGTTATCTTGCCTTTGATAAATCTCATGTATATGTCTTTGTGATATTTTTGTTTATATGTGACTCCATTTCCCAATGGTTATGTGTTGTTTCAACCACCTATACAAAATTTTGAATGTTGGTTTATATCTGGTCTTGTTAAATCTGTATTGAGAGATCCCTCTCTAAAAGAAAAATCAGTTTCTTTCTAAAGTGGTTTTTGCTGTTACCTTTGGGATTTACCTTTACAACCTAGGTACATTTTGAATGCTAACAAATTGGTGCCGTTGCAGGGGACGAAAGTGCATATCTGCCCTGAGAGAACGACAGAGTTGAAGAAATATTTCTGTGGGCAAACAGAAATTTTATGAGTAGAAAAGGTTGTATATTTTCCCTGGCAACTCCATTGTAAAACTTCTTTCAGAAATGAAGGAGTCATCCTGGCTTCGAGAAGACACATGCGAGGTAACTCTGATACTGAAGTCTTGAAAAGTTTTGAAGACCCAGAAAAGTTGTTTAAAAGAACAAATAAAGAAATGATAGGTTTTCCTCTGTTTGGTGCATCATCATCTCAAGATTGTGATATTGATCCAGAATGGGAAGTTAATGGTGGGAAGAGTTTGTTGAGAACCAAATCTGAGTCTGAACTTAAGAATGTTGAGTTTAATCCTCATAGGTTAGAATCTTATTTGTTGGATTCCCTCTGGAGAGATTTACAACAAACCACGAAAGTTGAAACATTTACCTCCCAAAATACTCAAAGCTCTTCAGTTCCTGTGAATCCACCTAGACCAATGGCAGCCATATTTGCTCCCTTCCGTTTGCCTGCTTTATTACATGATCTTCCTCAGAATTATTCCCAAATAATTTCTTTATTTGATGGAGAAGGTGACATAACCGCAAAACAACATGTTGCCAAGTTTGAAGATTTCATTGACTTAGAAGAAGTTGATTATCCACATGTTAAACTACGGTTATTTGTCCAAAGTTTGTCAGGCGAGGCAAAGAAATGGTTTAAAGATTTTCCAAATGGGTCTATAATGAATTTTCAGGCTTTCCAAAATGCGTTTCTAGATAGGTGGGATGATAAACAGAACCCTTTGCAGCTCTTATCTTAGTATAACAGTCTCAAGAAACGAGGTTTCGGATCTCTCCATGAATTTTCTAGCAGATTCATGAAGGCTTATAATTCCATTCCGGAGGATATAAAACATTCTGCGGCCGTAGCCAAATTACACTATGCTGGAGATTTTGATAATGATTTCGCATTTTCATTAAGGGAGAGAAAATCAGCAACTCTTGCTACCATGTTTACAGATGCTCTAGAAGTAGAAGCAAATATGATGGCAAGTGGAAAGATGAAACATAGAGATATTGATAGGAGGAAAAAGGAAGAAAATTTTCCTTCTACTTCTTCTTCTACTAATGATATAAAATTTGAAATGATGTTGAAAACCATGGAAAAGTTGATGGACAGATTAACTATGGACAATAGGTGGTTCAATAGAGAACAAGCTTATCCTCAAATTAGGAATCCTAATTTTAGGAGACCGAATCCTCCTGTTCCTCCCCAAAACCGACAGAGAGACCTAAGAAATCCAAGAAATCAGGAGGAACAGAACATCCGTCCACCATTTCCTAAAAATTATGTCGCTAATGAAGAAGCTCCCGCTAAAAATGAGATTCATCTTTTTGGAGAGAAGGAGTCAAGGATATATCTTACTGAAGAAGAACATAACATGTTCGAACAAGAAGGAGGGGATGAAGAATTTGGAAAAGAGACAGAGCAGTATCAAAGGGGTTATTTACACGCTATGGATGATGTGCAGAGGAAAATTAGATTGAGAAACAGGGAAGTTCTCATAAATAAAGGGAAGGCAAACCCAAATCCGCCTTCCACTAGTTCTTTGAATGTAGAAAGGGGAAAAGAACTACAAAAAGAGTCTTTTGTAAATAAAGAGGTTGAAAATGATGTACAAAGGGATAAAATAATGAAGCAGGTGGCTCCAAACGATGTGGAAAGAATTGGTTCTGGATTTAATTTACAAAATGAACTTTCGAAGCTAAAAATATCTGTTCCATTTAATGACTTATTGAGAAACACCATATACAGAAATACTATCACAAAAATGGTCAAAAGTCAAGGGGAATGGCAATCTGACATTTTAGAGTTGAATGATGATAATCCTACTATTTCATTCGGGTCAAAGGTTGAAAATTTAGAAAGTGAAGAAGTCCCTCCTTTTTATTTGAGTTTAAATGTGCTTGATAAGGTGGTCCACAATGCTATGCTAGACTCAGGAGCATCACATAACCTAATGCCAAAAGGAGTGGTAGAGAATTTGGGATTGGAAGTGACAAGAACTTATAAATATTTGTATTCATTTGATTCTAAAAGAGTAAAATGCCTTGGTTTGATTAAAGATATGGTGGTAACCCTGAATAAATTGCCATCTATAACTATATTCATGGATGTGGTAGTGGCAGATATTCCACCTAAGTTCGGGGTACTATTGTCAAGATCTTGGACTTCCAAGTTGAAAGGTAGTTTACAGATGGATATGTCATATGCTACAATTCCCGTTCGAGATGGGAGAAGAAGATTATATAGTGAAAAAAGAACTCCTTATGTAGTAAACAGTCAAGATAAACCTGAAATTCATCACATATATGTTGTTGATACTGATTTGGGGTCTTCTATTTTCTTTAATGATGCTGTCCCACATGATTTAGAAATGGCATTGCAGAAGAAGTCTGAGGAAAATAAGGTAAAGGAAGTGATGGAATAGGATGCTTTGGAAGCGAAACAAAAAAGGGAGGGCCAGTGGATTATGTATTTTGATGGATCTACTGCAAAAATAGGTGTCGAGGCCGGTGTGTATATAATTTCTCCTATTCGGGATTTCAAAGCTTTATCATATAAATTAACATTTGAATGCACAAACAATGTGGTAGAATATGAAGCTTTATTACTTGGATTGCATGCTTTGAAAGAGTTGGGAGCTCAAATAATAAGGGTTTTAGGAGATTCAGAATTGGTGATAAATCAAGTAAATGAGAGCTATCAAACCAGGCATCCTCAGATGAGGGCTTATAGAAATGAAGTATGGGATATGTTTGGTAACTTCTTTATAGAGCATACAATTGAGGTAGTTCCCAGACAAGAAAATTTGGTAGCTGATTCTTTGGCTGTAGTCGCTGGAAAATTTGAAACCCCTGTTGCTGGTCAGAGGAAATACCAGGTGGAAATTGTGGATAGACCGTTTATTCTAGATAAATCTAAATATTGGCAGGTATTTGAAGATGACATGCAGATCAGAAGGTTTTTAGAACTCTCAGGGGAATTTGTAAATACTCCTATTGACACCGAAAATGACAATGATGAGAGTATTCAAGATGATGACGAGGGACCTGATGAAGAAAAGGAAGGCGCTGAAAAGTTAAAGGGAACCTTAGGAGGTAAGAATATTATTCAATTAAAAAACAATTTCATACCAAGAGGTTTGATTCCTTTGGAAATTTTTTTTGATCAGAATGATGTTGCTAAAAATCCAAAAGTAAAGCCTGTTGAGACTGTTTTCGAAGATAGGAATATTGGCACTGAAGAGAATCCTAAGATTATAAAATTATCTAAGAAATTGCCTGAAAAAGAGAAGGAATAATATGTGAAATTAATGAAAAAATACAGTGATGTATTTGCTTGGAGTTATGAATACCTTAAGGAGTATGATACATCTATCATACATCATATTATTCCTATAAAGCCTAGAGAGAAACCTTTAAAGCAGAAGCTCAGAAGGATAAACCCTAAGTTGCTTCCTATTATTGAGAGGGAAATTAAAAAGTTATTTGATGCCAAGATCATTGTCACTCTAAGGTTTTCAAAATGGGTTGAAAACCTGGTTCTTGTTGGGTGATTCCATGAAGATGGGTAACACTTTTTGGCCAAATTTGGCGATGAAAACCTGATTTTTTACTTATGTGCTAGATAGAAGCCCTCAAAACGCATATATGCCATGTGAATTTTGACTTGCAGTAAAAAAACAAATTGTAGAATATTATGTTGTCTTCATAGTGATATTTGTTTAAAAATATTCCGATGTCATTTAATGTGTGAATTTTTGCATTTAATGAACTGTGTGACCTTAAAAATTTGAAGAAGCTAATAAGTGGCTCGTGTCCACGTAGAGTAATTCAATCTTGCATTAATAATTTAAAAAAAATAAATATATGAGCATGATCTAAATAAAATACAGTGTGATGTGCATATTTTTTTGTTAATTTTTTTCGCATTATACAATTATTTATTATTTTTCGAAAGTGACCACATTCTATTTCAGCATCGTTTTAAACACATATTTGTCCACGTAAAGGAATTTTTTCTATTTTTTCAAAAATTGAAAAACCAAAGATACCCTTTTGAAGAGGACACGTTGATATGTGATGTGTGCACTTTTAAGAATTTTTTGGCTATGTATTTTTAACTCTGCGGATTTTTCTTTGAGCTGCTTCGAAGTTGCAGTGTGGTTTTCTAAGTATAAGTTTTAGAAGTAATTAAAAAATAAATTTCATATGAATGCCAAAATGCGTGTATGATACCTCAATGGATAGAATATTCATTGGTGAATTTATCAGTATCAACTCCGCTCAGTTATGTGCTAGGAATGGCAGGGTTTACACCTTTGCAAGGCACAGGGAATTTTTCATTTGCTTGAATGTGGGCTAAGTCTGTTTTTTTAAGCCCTCGACCGAGGTATTTAAATACCTCGGTTGAGGTCCTAACAAAACCTCGACCGAGGTCGTAGTCCTCTAATATTCTATTTAAAGAGAGCAGCCTTAAGACAAAAGGGTAGGTGGTCATTAAATTTTTTTAGAGTTGGTGTCTAAAATGAAAAGAAGGGTCATTTATCTATATTTGTAGAAATGGGTCTGGGAGTATTAGGAGTTATAGATATGATTGATCAAATCTATGACTCCTATGACTCCTCGACCCATATCTACATATCTACTCCTATTCAAACATTAATGACACTCCCCGAAGTCTCTGGTACAAAATGAAATGGAGCCATTTATTGAGTAGTGGGATGCAACTGCGCAGTGAAAGCTTTTCACATATTGAAAATGGCGAACTACAATATGTGAAAAGCTTTCACTGCTTGCAGTTGCATCCCACTACTCAAAAATGGCTCAATTTTGTTTTGTACCAAGGACTTCGGGGAGTGTTTATGATTTTTTTGACAAAGGTAGCTCGGTCGAGGTATGTACCTCGACCGAGTTAATACCTCGGTCGAGGTTTTAATACCATGACTGAGGGTTACTAAATACCTCGACCGAGGGCTGAAGAAAACCTCGGTCGAGGGCTTGATAAAACCTGGGTCGAGGTATTAATAGCTCGGTCGAGGGTTTAACAAGCCCTCGACCGAGGTGGGTTTTTTTTTTTTTTGCCCACATGCCTTTGCCAAAAAGTGTTACCCAGGTCCGCGGATTCACCCTGTTAGAAGAAAGAACGGAGAAATCAGGCTATGTATAGATTTCTGAAACTTGAATAAAGTCTCTATGAAGGATAATTATCCTCTACCAAAGATGGACCATATATTGTAGAAAGAAGTTGGAGCTGAAAGAATTTCAATGTTGGACTGTTTTTCTGGCTATAACCAGATGAAAGTATTACCTGAAGATCAAGAAAAAACTACCTTTACTACACCTTGGGGCACTTTTATGTATGCAAAGATGCCTTTTGGCTTAATGAATGCAGGAGCTACTTTCCAGCGAGCTATGGACATTGCTTTTGTAGGGGAAATCGGGAATTTTGTAGTGATCTACATGGATGATATCACAGTCTATTCAAAATCTGATAGAGAATATCTGTATCATTTAGAGAAAGTTTTCATGAAGTGTAGGAAGTTTGGTATATCGTTGAATCCAAAGAAGCCCAATTTTGCATCGGAAGAAGGAAAGTTGTTGGGCCATATACTATCAAAAGATGGAATAAAAATTGATCCTAAAAGGGTGAGTACCATTCTAAAAGTAGGTGAACCCATGAGTAAAAAAGAGATACAATCATTCTTGGGGAAGGGAGATTTTTTGAGAAGGTTTGTGCCAAGTTTTGCTGAGATCTTAATGAATATCACATATATGTTGAAGAAGGGTCATGAGATAAAATGGAATGCAGAAGCTAGAAAGTCTTTTTGGGAAATCAAGAAAGAAATATCAGAGGCCTCTGTGTTGGTGAGTCCATATTTTACCAAATATTTCTCAGTGTTTTCATACGCTTCAGAATATACTATAGCAGCAGTTTTATTACAAAAAAATGATGAGAATTTAGAA
>LPNX010961828.1:175923-215974 GCA_001517045.1 Pseudotsuga menziesii | reverse complement strand
ATTGAAATATGACATTATGGAGAAACAAGCTTATGCCTTAGTCAAAGCATTGAAGGATTTCAGAGTGTATATTCTACATTCACATATAATTGCGCATGTTCCAACTGCTGCAGTAAAAGGGATTCTGACACAACCAGATCCAAAAGGCAGAAGAGCAAAATGGATTGCTACATTGCTGAAGTACGATATAGAAATCAAACCCACCAAGTTGGTTAAAGGACAAGGATTAGCTAAAATGATGGCTAATTCAAATTGTGAGGCCTTGCAAATTAATTTCCTATCTCACCAAGCTAATTAGTTAGATACAGAAGTGGAAGTAATGGCTTATTTTGTGGCGTCTCCATGGTATTCTGATATTGTATATGTCCTTCAAAATTTACAAGCGCCAGAAGGATTGAGTAAGTCAAGGGCCCGGTCCATAAAATTGAAAGATGCTAAGTTTTGTATTTTAAATCAGTATCTTTATTGGAAGGACCCCGCGGGTGTGTTATTAAACTGTCTTTTAGAAAATGAAGCTCAGCATACAGTCAAATAATTTCATAAGGGGGATTGTGGAGGACATCATTCTTGGAAAGTGACTAGAAACAAAATTCTAAGAGCAGGCTATTATTGGCCTACATTATTTTCAGATGTGTATAAAGAAACAAGTAAGTGTCATCAATGCCAAATTTTTTACAGAAAGAGGAAAGTGCCTCCTCTCCCTTTGAATCCAATAACAGTAGAATCTCCTTTCCAGCAGTGGGGTTTAGATTTTATTGGCGAAATAAACCCCAATTCATCAGGACAACACAAATGGATTCTTACAGCTACAAATTATTTTACAAAATGGATTGAAGCTATCGCCACCAGAAGATCCACTGAAACTGTAATCATGGAGTTTCTTGAGGAAAATATATTGGCTCGATTTGGATGTCCTAGAAGAATAGTAATAGACAATGTAGCTTCATTCAAATCCATGGAAATGATTAATTTCTATCACAAGTATCATATAAGCCTCAATCATTCAACTTCCTATTATCCGCAGGGAAATGGGTTAGCTGAATCTTCAAATAAAAGATTAGTAAGGATCATCAGGAAGCTGTTAGAGGATAATAAAAGGCCCTGGCACACCAAGCTCAAGTATGCTCTATGGGCTGACAGGATTAGTACCAAAAGAGCGATTGGCATGTCTCCGTTCCAACTGGTGTATGGAACTGAAGTGGTTTTTCCAGCGTCACTAGGTGTTCCAGTTATGAGATATTTTCAAGATCAGCAGGAAGAACCAAATCAAATTCAAAGGAGAATAAATCAGATTATTGAGTCAAAAGAACAAAGAAATAAGGATTATGACAAGGTGTAGTTACATCAGGAAAAAATGAAAAGTACTTTTGACAGAAGAATCAAAGAAGAACAGTTTCAGATCGATGATTTGGTCTTCAAGTGGGATGCTCCTAAAGAAGACAAACATGAGAAATTTGATCATATGTGGGTAGGTCCTTATGTTGATGTTGGTTACAGAGGGAAAAACGCATTTCTGCTGGAATATCCGAACGGGGTTCCTCTGGATAGTAACCGTGTCAATGGAAGGTATCTAAATCATTACCTGTCCTAAGGCTGAGGGTAAAATTTGTATTATAGCGTGTAAATACTTATTTTTCTTTACAAAGTCAACACGAATGGTAAGCTGAATGTATTTGAAGCCCGCAGTGAAGGCCCTAAGATTCAGGAGGCATACTATTCCTTTCTAAAAACAAAAAATGATATATCTATGAAAAACAAAAGATGAGTTTTCTGGAAGTTACTGTGATAAATTAAATTCAGGCACCTGCTCTACGAGTTTTTTGATACCTCACAGGGAGGATATCATCCCGAGATGGAGCCAGTTATTAACACCATTACTTAGCAGAGGAACGAAAAACCATGGTGAAGAAGAAATAATAGTTACTTGTCAAACTTTGGTTAAATGTTATAGTATAAGAGTATGATGAAGGGTAAATAAACGATAGTTTCTCATGGGATCCAATGGTGTAAAGCGAAGTGATAAAGATCTACGGCCTATAATGTGTCCGCTATATAAAGATGCAAGAAGAATACGTACATGCAGGTGTTCGATGAAATATAGAGATCAACGGTCATTGATCTAGCTTGATGAAATATACGGTCGTTGTGAACTCCGCCTTGTGAACCTGCACGTTTGATAAAAAAAAGGAACCCGGCAGAATTGGGTACGTGTTGCTTGATCCAATGGCTGGGAAATAAAGGTGAATTACATCGACAATCATGGGTGGATCTGGAGCGGGAAGTTGTGCGGTAGTTGGAGGTAAAGGGCGGTAGCAGAATCGAAATCACTGTACATATGGTTGATCGTGGTGCATTCCGGAGGCCAAAGCGGTTTGGTGGAAACCGCCAAAGGGGGGCCTCCGGAGTGGGGTCCTATATAAACAAAGTTGACTTGCTCAAAGATTATTTTATTGGCGCTGGATGAATGAAAAGGACCTACGTGCTCGTCAACCTCTACAGTCAATTTCAAACACACGCAGCCACAGTAAGAGGTAAGGCTCAAATGCCCGTAATTCATCATTACCATTATCGACTGAATTATGGACCAAGGAAAAGATTTGGAAGGGTTTGGTCGTATTTTGGATGACAAAGAAGACTATATGGTTGATAGGGACAGAGGGGTGTGCGACCCTTTCCTATCCATAGGAAGTGTATCAGTAAGTAAAGAGAGGTTGTGGCAATACAATTCATAGGGTAACGATGTCGTAAATGTTTGTAAGTCGTTTTTATATTATTTTACTATTGAGCAAACCCTGCATTTTCCTGAATTCGTAGAATGGTGCATAGTTAATTATTCCCCTTCTCAGAGAGTCATTGTAAGTAAGTCTATGTCTAGGATACTCTATCAAATTAATGCCAAGGTCATCCGTGAAAACTTAAACATGCCCGACAGTTACCCTGATAGTCGTGAACCTATAAACGAGGCCATTCTTGCTGAATTGTACAAAAATTGTGAAAACAAAGTTCGTTGCAAATTCCTGTCCAGCGTCTTGAAAGAGGGTCAGTTGTTAGATGGTGTTTTCCTGCCATGCCATGTTTATATTTTTAAAGACGAAGTTCAATTAGTGGTGTCCTTAGTCTGTCAAATCTTGGGTCTTGATGATGATTGTCACATAAATGAAGTCATCCTAGGTTTTCTATTAAAAATAAGTTCATTAGGTTCTGAGTCTTAGTCAATTCCTATATTCAATCTAGATGAATACTTGGCAGAAATGATACATCTTCAATTGAGTGAATTCCCAAAGGTCAGATTCTTCAAGTTTCAGACTTATTTGTTGAACATGTTGCTATGTTCAAACGTCACCGAATTATAAATTTTAAGCACTATGTTCTCTCCAGATTTGCCCAAGCAAATCAGCATGTTTGAATTTTCCAATTCAATCATGTCAAAGATATACAGGATGTTATTTGATGAAGTGTTACCCTGGGTCTTAGAAGAGATGAAATGCATGATGCAGCCCTCACCTGAAGATCAAGTTCGACATTGGTTTCTGTTCAAGGATTCCACTGTTTTGAGGATATATGGATTTACTGGGGAACCATATAAGTTACCTGCTTTCCTCACTCCCAGAATTTTTGCATTAGAGTTTATGAGGAAAATATTTCATTCAGAGGAAGAACATTTTGGGGCCTTCAAAAAATCTTCAAATATCAAATTCCCCCTCAAAGTTGGTTCTTTTATTTTCAAAAGTAAAGCTGCCCTGGTGTTTATAGAAAAATTGTTGGGAAGCATGGAATTTCAGAAAGAGCCAAGGGTAAATTATGATCCCCATCATGTAATTTCCCTGAGGAAGCAGGCAAACAAAAACAATCCATTTGACCACCAAGTTATTGAAGGCCTGAGCGAGACAGCCAATTTGTCTCATTTTACGGAAATTCCAAGATCTGATGAAAGTGCAAGTGTTATACTAGTTACAGCATCTCAAGTGATGGAGAGTCCTAATATTTTGATTAAGAGGAGTCTGTCTGAAATTGAAAGCATGGAAGTGGATGAAGATGGGTCACACAAAAAGGCAAAATCGTTTCAAGTTGGTGGAGTTTTAAGTGAAGATATTTCAGAAGATTTAAAGAGAGTTGCTTTAGTTCGAACAAAATATGTACAGGTAAATCAGTTTTATTTAAAAAGTGTAGATAGTTTAGAATCAAGCCCAAGCTTCAAGTCCAAAGAGGAACTTATGGCCAGTTATATGGAAAAACAAAAACAGTCCCTAGAAGAGACAAGAAATTTACTCCCGTGGGTAAGGAGTTTAAACAATCCAAAAACATCCTTGATTTCTGCCAGGGATATAGAAAGAAATACCTTCAAATTGGCCATGGTCAATGATAAAAAGGTGTCATAGATGGAAGTAATATTGGACAAGATTAGTGTACCTGACAAGATACAGTTACACAAGCAAACAAGTGACATTATTTATTCAGATCTATTGCAAGCTATGATGAGAATCAATAAGCTACAAATTTTGGTAGATAAGTTAGAGGTTCAGGTAAAACATGAAAAAGTTGAAACTAAGGCCAATGCCATTCAAATTAAAAAACTACAAGCAGATATTATCAGTTCAGAAAATGAAAAAGATAACACCCAAGCAATCAGAAGAATGCTAGAAGAAAAGGACACTTCCCTCCAAGTGTTGAAGAAAAAGTTGAAGATCCCAAGCACAAATCATGTTCAATCATCCGAATTATTGGCATTGCAAGAAGAGAAAGACAAGATCCACCAAGAGATTATGGAACATAAAGGAAGAATTGTCAAATTACAAGAGGAAAAAGAAAAATGGGAAACTGAACGGAGTGAGCTGATATCGCAAACCTCCCTGCTGAAAAAGGACCAAAACGATGAAAAAGAGATCATGGAGGAATTGATGAGTTAGACTCCCACTGATGAGGACCTGTCTATTGTAAATATTGAGAAACCGTTAAATGATTTTTCTGGAGATGATTTGTTAGTACCTATGTCCCAGGTCAGCCTAAAGGATGAAGAAATAAAAGAGTTAAAGGTGGAAAATGAAAAGGTCAAGTCCGAGTTAGCCAAGGTAAGTGAGAATAAAAATAAAATATTGCAAGACAGAAATCAGCTACAAAAGAAATTTAATGAATTAAAGGAAAGAAACATCAGAAAGGGTCCTCTCCAGGGGGCGAAGCACATAATTTGGGACACCTTGTCTGTAGAAATTACTAAATTCAGGTACTATTTAAACTTCATTGATGATCAAAGCATATTGATCAACTTGGCCAACCAAAGACTGAAGTTAGTAAATGAAAATATGGAGAGGAAACCCCTCATCATAGCCCAAAATGTGTTGAATTTTCTAAATTCATTAACATATCAAAAGTTGCATGATATAGGAGTAAAGGACAGAATAGCAATGGTGCTATGGGCTAAAAAGTTTATCCATAAGCATCAGTTAATGAAAACAGTCGTGGACAAAACTGATGAAATGATTTCACAGGTTAATAATTTCAAGTAGGCTTTCAAAGAGCTATTTGAAGACGGCCTACCTTCCTTTTGGGACGAGGAAGGTCAAATTTTTTCTCAAGAACAATATCATAGCCTGTTAGTTCAAAACCGCATGGACCATTCCAAATTTGATGATTTGGAAAAAGGTTTGACAGAGAAAGTTATAGTGGATAAGTTGACAGAGGACTTTGAAATACTACAAAAGTTCCTGATTATCAGGGGAGGATTGCCTAAAGTATCATATGAATCCTACATGGAGCTAGAAGTGTCAATTCGGGAGATGATCGAATATGATATTCCGAGCACAGAACAATGGAGAGCCATAGAGAGATTCGAGAAAATGAAGTACATCCTTCACTCATGAAGACAGGTGTTGCGCGCTAAGGAGCTACTTGGACAAGAACATGTTGTCAAGTTGATTTTAACTTAATGATCTGTTAGGATCGAAGTTGTAGTTTATTTCCAGGAGTTAGGAATACAGTTACCAGACTTTGATTAAGCAGTTATTCAGTTATAAACGTTATAAATCTTCTTGGAAGATGAATCATTTTATGTATATAAGTGCATCTATTTTATGTGATGGGGGTTGGAACCCATCATGTTGTTGAATGATTTTGAAGACATATATTTTTGAATAACAGAGTGAATGCATAAGAATTATCATAGATTCATGTGTTATTTACATTGCAGTCTGTATTTCTTTCCTTATGTGATTGTGTCTTCCAGTGTAACACTCCATTCTGTTTTCTTCATTTTTGAAACACAGTGTTGAATGATTAGAACTCATAATGTTTATGCTCTGATCATCTTTTCAGATATTTTATACATTCTTCTACTAAAGTTGATATAGAACTCATCTTTGATGCTCTGTATTAATGGGCTGTTCATTATCTCTTCTATTTCACCTGAACCAAATGAATGACTGTGATGAAATGGTTATCTTTCCTTTGATAAATCTCATGTATATGTCTTGGTGATATTTGTGTTTATATGTGACTCCATTTCCCAATGGTTATGTGTTGTTTCAACCACCTATACAAATTTTTGAATGTTGGTTTATATCTGTTCTTGTTAAATTTGTATTGAGAGGTCCCTCTCTGGAAGAAAAACCAGTTTCTTTCTAAAGTGGTTTTTGCTGTTACCTTTGGGATTTACCTTTACAACCTAGGTACATTATGAGTGCTAACAGAGGGTTTAGTTTATATGGATATGATTTGGGTCTTTAATTCCCACAGGAATCGATCCTATGACCTCTTTGCAATTATGTTGGTTTTAATGAATAATGTAAATGATAGTTTGTTTTTAAATGATTACTGCAAATGGTATTATGCTTGTTTATAAATGTTTTTGTAATTGATATTATGTTTGATTTTTATTTACATAGGAACTTTTATTTATGGTATACTATTTATGATATGGTTTGTAATTATTTAAGGGTTTGTTTTATTTAAACGTTGAAAAAGAATTATTATGTGGATGAATTGTTTACAGTAATTTATAATTTCAAGAAAGTAGTTGACAGTAATAAATTGTGAATCATTAGATGGTCTCGATACTTGGTCTGTAGCTTGATTATGATGATATCTCTTTTAAGGAAGAATGATAATGTTTATACAGACTTTGAGAGGTCTTAGTTGATTTTTATACTTTGAATTTATGGTTACTCTTAAATGTGTTTATATTGTTGTTGATTTAGAATTACATTTCTATTTTATACCTGATATAATATATACATAATGTATTCTTCAAGTGATATTTACTATATTTAGGTAATGGTAATTTATATTTGGGTTTTATTTGAAGCTTAGATCTAAAGTAGTATTTTACTCCTAAACATGGCTTTGCTGACAATATGAAATTTGTCACTAGAGTAGAGAGAAAAATGAACATCTAGGTACTTATTAGAAATAATTCCTAGACTGTAGGAAAAAAAGGATTAAGTTGTAAAAGACAATACATAAGTAAAACTAAAAGTACAAAACCCTTGATAAATCTTTAAACGACAATTAAATTAAAGCCTAAAGTTTATATTGAAAAAAGTAAACCCTAAAATAATTTTGAAAGGAAAACAAAGGTACGTAGGGTTAGAAATATAATAAAACTCTTTCATAATCTAGCCAATATTTAATCTAAATAAAGCAATATGCAGTCAAGATCCCCATACCTAAAAAGTGAAGCCCTTTTAATGGATGAAACTTCCACACTCAATTACCCAGCATTAATGATTCATAGGTAGGTCTGACCTCTGTATAGATGAGCAAATCACTTGGGAACTACTATGTTCCACTCAAACATGACTCGAAACTGTTCATGGTTTTAATCTGAACTCCCCGTGTTGGTTGCAACATGCAAGTAGCTTAGAGCTCCTAAGGTAAGGTTTCCCTAACTAGTATATCAGGTCTTGATCGGTTCTCTTTTTCCCTCTTAGGAAAAATGTTTTCCAATAACTCTCTCTTGAGAATAATCAGGCAGGATAATGACTGCAAAAAGATGGAAGAGGTCCCCAAGCCTCTCTTTGGCTTCGTACTTTATAGACATACTTTTCAAGAATCATTTCATTTCTTTATTTCACCTTTTTTATTTAATTTAGTACTTTTAATATTTTAACATCAGAACTTTTAACTAGTTCCTAATTGAACTTTGATAGGTATTATAATATTTAATTTTTATCTTAGTAATAATAGTAATAGATGGAACTTTTCCTTCATTCTTACATTATTAATATTATTACTATGTGTCCTCTTTATACATACTCTGTATAAAATATATAATAATATATTATTTGGTAACATCTGTCTTAGGGTATTGTCACATGCCCCAATTTTGTAAAATAATGTTATCTTATTTTGATATTTTTCCCAAACATTATGTTAAATTTAATGCTAAGTGGAAACCGATGACTCAAGAGAGTCAAGGATGTGGAATGTAATTCTGAATATTTAATTTTTAATAAATAAAAGTGGAGACAGCAGCCTAGAAGAGTTGTTAAAAAGCGTGTTACTGGTCAAGTGGTGGAAGGAACTAGGTGGAGAGCAAAAAAACAAGTGGAAGCATCCTCAAACACTTCCTATGTTCCAGGTGGCAACTTCCCTACATTTGGGGTCATGATCCCCCAAGAAAGTGGGATCAGAGTAGGGGGCTCAATTAATGACAACTAACCCAAAAAGACCTAGGCAATCTTATTAAAAGTGCCCAATGTAGAGAGTTGAGGCTGCTCATTCCAGGAGAAGAATCATTTAGGTGAATGCACTTCAAGGAATTTATTGGGAAAGGGAAATTGAAGGAAGGTGTTTGAGGGGTAAACTACAAGAAGTTGATCTAGTGCAGCTTTGTAGCTGAAAGATCTTACTACAATGTGCAGAGCTGGTATTGAGTCTCAGGACTGGTACTTTGTTGATTGCTCCACCTAGTTCTAGCCAAGCAGACTAGAACAGGCTCGGGGGTCCTGAGAAGTCGTTGTTTGAGCGCTCTCCAGGAGTTGGTAGGGAGGAACGACCTCCCATTGCTGTTGTCATCCAGTTTTAAAGACAGGTTTCATTATCTTTTAATTCCTGTGTTATAGTTATTCTCTATGTATGATCAGTAAATGAATTATGTTATGATATGTTGTGTTAAAACCTATTAGTTATTCTAGACTAAATCTGTACTGTGAATGAAAGATAAATCCTACCTGTGTTTTTCCCCATCTGAAGTAATCCAGATCGTACTCTAGCACAGGTAGTTTGTTTAAGTAAATAAAGTATGATAGGATTATAATGAATTGAATATTCATGTTCAGAGTAATGAAATGTTACTTTTTAGTAGATAGATGCTTTCTAAAAGATTAGTATTTTGTTTGCGGACATGTATTTAGAAATAGACTGTGCAAATAGTATCTTAATACAAAATTTTACTCGTAGTACTGATTGACATCAGTACGTAAATTTTATCAATTATTTTCTACACAATCTTTATTTACATAAACTGTACTTTTACTTCGAAATAGAAGAACTAGTCTGATCATATCGAAGTTAATAGTTTATGTTAAGAATAGATGTAATTATATTACTGATAGCTTTTTCTTTAGTAACAATTAATTTCCTATATCTATTTGAACTATAATTAAATAATATGATGAATATTACAGTAGTCCTTACTGAGCTTTAATAGCTAAAGGACATAAGTAACTTAGAGTTTTAAGTAAATACTATAAACTATATTATACTTTGGTAGAACTGTGTAAATATAAATAACTTCGATAAGTATGGAGGTTCCTTAACTCTTTGTTCTAAGTAATCCTCAATTACCAATTAAGTTAAACTAACACAAAGATTACAGACTGTCTTCAGTCATAACCTCTATATAAAGAAGAATTAACAAAAATTGGACCAATATATTGTAGGTATTGGGGGGATGAGGGGTTTAAGGTGGGGGTGGGTAGGGTGGTTTATAAGGATTGAGGTATAAAAAGGGGTGGGGAGGAGGTTTTAAGTATTGGGAGGGGGTTTCAACAAAAAGACTTTGGGGCAATATCTATGGAAATTAAGGGTATTCTTTAATATCCCATGATCGTATGTGCTATGTGAGAGGTTCACTAAGTGAAGTCCCCGTGATCACGGCTATGAGTATAGCTTTCAACTTTTAACATATAAAAACCTAATAAATACTCAAACAGAGAATTAACTTCATTAACTTTCAAAAAGGGTTTAAACCCTAAATTTTTACAGGGTACAGCTCAATGGCCATCAATCAAAACAAGTTGCAGTGAAGCCATATTTGCAAGTACACATCCAAAAATGACTGTGAATCCAAGCTTCGACCAAAAGCACTACACTCACAAGTGCAGCCACCCTGTCAAGGGTTTTATTTTAAAATAATGTTTATAATAACCTGAAACAGCATAAAAACAACACAATATAACTCGTTCCAAGACGAGAAAGGGTATTCAAACCTTGGGTGAGTCCAACGACCACCCCAACTGCATTTAAGGAGAGAACCCATCCTTCAAACCACGGGGCTTACCCAAAGTGGAGCCATGAGCCACAGCTGATGCAAGGGTAGTATTTTATCCCTGTACGAGCTACACTCCGACAAGCACCTGTAGCAAGGGTAAACCCTTGTGAGCAAACCTTCTTACATCTAAAAATCCTAAAGATATTTTCTCTATTGAAAAACTTGCTGTGTATAAAAGAAAGGTGTATGAAATATTTACCTATCACACGGAGTTTGGTGAGCCGTTTCGCAAGCACTGTCACCTATAAACGACACAGTGGATAACCTATTAACTGTTAAAAACCTCACACAGTAGCAAGCTATGAAGATCCATGAAGGAAACTAAAGATTCACCAAACTACATAGAACTTGGGGACAAGGATTCACACATAGCAAAATGCAAAACAGCAAGAAAAACAACTCCATGATTGACAGAGCAGGACTAGATTTCAAAACCAATCAATGGAGGATGGAGGCAGCACACAGTCAAGGTATAACGCGATGGTAACCAAGAGAATGATGGCGGCCATGGAAGACAAGCCTAAGCAACCTTAGAGTAGTGTAAACTGTGGGATAACAAAGCTTTAGGTTAGGTTTCTAGAGTGTTTTATACTCTCTGCACATGGACAAGATTCCTCCATGTAGCCTTAAAATTTATTCAACAATGAGGGTCACGTTCCATGGTTCCTGCATGGAGAAATATATTATTGTTTGATTTTGCAGCGCGGGGTAAAAACTATATCAACATCCTAATAATTGGAGCCAACCTCTAATCATTTGCATTATGTATCATATGCACCCTATTACCAAATTATTATCATGGAAGAATGTACGTTGACCAAGCATAGCATCAAGTTTATTTATAAACATAAACCCGACTTGGATTAAGCCAAAACCCTTGCCTTAACAACATGTATTGTTTTATATTAAACATTACCATATTGAGTTAAGTGATGGTATAACTATTTTTTTTTCTAACTTGGTTTTAATAAGTTAGATAGCATATGATATATGTTATGTTTTGGTTTAGGACATAGATGAGTCTTAGTATAGTTTTTCTACAGTGTATACTAACTATTACAAGACCGTAGCAAGTTTAGTAACAAAGCTTTAAGACCCATGAGTTGTTCCTTGCAAACTTGAATTCGATGAAGGTTGGGATTTGAGTGTTTGGTAAGTTAACCTTTGTTATGTCACTCATTTTTATAGCTTGGGCATAGTAAATCCCTTTTACTTTAAGAATATTCTAAGTCTAACATTTATAGATATTATCTTATAATAATAATGCCAAGAAGTTAAGGGTAGAGTTGTATACATGACAATAGAAAACTTTGGTAGAGTGATGGCTCATCAAACAAGTCATTTATGTATAACTAAGAATTTTAAATGAACTGATAACTCCCATAGCATCAAAACTATGAAGTAGTACAATTTTTTTTTAGATAAAAAGTATTATCACAAAATTACGTCGTATAGTTTATGCTACATTATTTTGTTAATACTTGGGAGTATTTCTAACTTGGCTTTATGTTCATACAACGGTCTAGTGGACAGTAAGATATTTACAGAGATAAAACTGATGATATGATTAAGAACGAGCTCATTATTTTTTTTTAAGTAAGTAGAACTCAGAGTTAAACTTAGGAACAAAGTATGGGTAGCCTTAAGCTCTTGTAGAAGAGTATAATGGTCATAGTTTCTACTTTAAAAAGTTCTTACTGTTGATAAGATAATAGGATATGAGTACCCTATAGAATTAAGTTAAGGGCCAATGATTATACAAGCAAGACAAGATAATGTTGCAAAATATTGTCAAATAAAACAATGTTTATGAGTAGTTCTAACCACTTAGACTAAAGAAGAAATACACATATCTGAGAATCTAATGATAAAGTCACAATTATGTTGTACTTTCATTACACTTTTTCTAAGCTTATTTATCTGAACAACTGATGGAATTCAAATGATTTTACCTTGCAGGAGCTGTCTAGTGTTTAGCAGCTTATTGTACTAAGTTTTTTAATTTACAAATAAAATACTGCTCACATTAATAAATCTTTAAAAAAATTTATAATCGATCGATCATACCTATAAAAAACTGTAAGAAACAGTATTCATATGCATTAGCACGAATGCTAAGTAAGCCCCGGATCTAAAAGTAGATTCCACCTACTCACATAAAAGAGCTAATTAGTAAACTGAAGCAAATAACACACAAAAAGATATTTAACCTGCTACGAAAAGTAAACTGTTAAGAAACCACTTACTTAACTAATCTTTAGGCTAACTGTTAGCTATTAGTAAAACCGCAGGTTATAACATCTATTGTTAACTCAAAAAAATTAAATTTTTGTGAAAATTTGGGGTTGTCACAGGTATCATACATTCTGATCCCTAGACTTAGGACATTTTCTCCATTAAGGTCAACAGGTAGATGGTTAGGTCTACTAGGCTAGGAAAATCTAAACATCCTTGCATGTTGGATTCCCTCGTATAACATGGTATTTCTTCAGTACTTGATGAGAATACAGAAATTCAAAATTTCATTTAATCACTTATAACTAAGTTAGATGAGATCAATATTTACTCGAATTGTTTTCACTCGAGAATCATTAATTTTTTTCAGTAACTCTTAGCGCTTACGAGAGCCCATAGTCAACACTAAAAATATGGATTTACAAACTTAGTGCAATTCCAGAGCTCCTCGCTCAACACTAATGCTAGGATGTACTTGTACAATACTTCTAGGGATACAATGGCCAAGGATCTGATGTTCGAGAGGTTATGCTAAAAATCAACATGGAAGGCTCCAGGGTTTTTTCCCAACACTTCCAAATTATCTTTTCATGTATTCCATATCTTCGCACTCAACACAAATGTCTCAAAACTCATGTGTTCCAAAGCTCCTTGCTCAACACAAATATAAGTACTCAAGTGCTCCAGAGCTTCTTGCTCAATATAAATATAAGTACTCATGTGCTCCAGAGCTTCTCGCTCAACACAAAACATCAATTTACCCATGTGCTCCAGATCTCCTCGCTTAACACAAAACATCTCATCAATCATGGGCTTCAAGGTCCATGCCCAACACAATCAAACATATATGTATATCATATGCAATTGGCTTACGCCCACTATATCAAACAAATCATCATGTTCATATGCAGTGTTGTCTTTTACCCAATATATGAAAATAAAACATCAAGGTAACATCACAATCAATGGGGCTCATGCCCATAAGTGTTAGGTCCAAAATTTAGGATATTACACCATGACTAAAAGACTCTACATCAACATCACACTAAAGACTCTCCCTGATGAAGAGAGAGCACTCTTATTTATACATGAGTTGCTTTGAAAAGAGGACAAGAAACTAATAAATTTAGATCCATTTTACTCTCTCAAGTAGGCAGAACAATTTTCCAATAATTACAAAATATTATCCCTTCAAACCCTTACGAATCTCTCACAAATATTGTATAAAGATATTATATCAATATTTCCATGATCTTCTCCTTATAATAAACTTGAATAATTATCTCTTTCAAATCTTGAAATGGTGGAGGAAATATTAGAGAAGCTTTTGAATAATTCTTTGTTGAAAATATTCAAATATTCCTACACTTTTACAAATCTCATTCAACTTTGAGATATAAATTAAAACATGTTAATTTTCTAATATTTAATCATAAATTCTCTTAAAATACTTAAAATAAATGTATTGGAAAAAATAAGGCAAACCCATTTTATTTATGAAAATGATATAGTATATAGTTAATGGAGTAATGGAATATGGATGAATGAGAGGAATGGTGAAAGGAAAATAGGATGAAAATGCAACATTTGGGTGACCCTAGCTGCAGATGAACACAATTCTTTTATTTCAGATATCCATATGACTACTATGTTTATTCACTATTGAAGGCTCAACATCAACATGGAAGGCTCCAGGGTTTGTGCCCAACACTTGCAAATTATCTTTTCATGTATTCCAGAGCTTCACACTCAACACAGATGTCTCAAAACTCATGTGCTCCAGAGCTTCTTGCTCAACACATATATAAGTACTCAGGTGCTCGAGAGCTTCTCACTCAACACAAATATAAGTACTCATGTGCTCTAAAGCTTCTTGCTCAACACAAAACATCAATTTACCCATGTGCTCCACAGCTCCTCGCTTAACACAAAACATCTCATCAATCATGGGATTCAGGGTCCATGCCCAACACAAGGAGACATATATGTATATCATATGCAATTGGCTTACACCCACTATATCAAACAAAGCATCATGTTCATATGCAGTGTGGTCTTTGACCCAGTATATCAAAATAAAACATCAAGGTAACATCACAATCAATGGGGCTCATGCCCATAAGTGTTAGGTTCAAAATTCGGGATATTACACCATGACTAAAAGACTCTACATCAACATCGCACTAAAGACACTCCCTAACGAAGAGAGAGCACTCTTATTTATACATGAGTTGCTTTGAAAAGAGGATAAGAAACTAATAAATGTAGATCCATTTTACTCTCTCTAGTAGGTAGAACAAATTTCCAATAATTACAAAATATGATCCCTTCAAGTCCTCACTAATCTCTCACAAATATTGTATAAGATATTATATCCATATTTCCACGATCTTGTCCTTATAATAAACTTGAATTATTATCTCCTTCAAATCTTTAAATGGTGGAGGAAGTATTTGAGAAGCTTTTGAATAATTCTTTGTTGAAAATATTCAAATATTCAAATATTCCTACATGTTTACAAAGCTCATCCAACTTCGAGATATAAATTAAAACATGTTAATTTTCTAATATTTAATCATAAATTCTCTTAAAATACTTAAAATAAATGAATTGAAAAAAATTAAGGTAAACCCATTTTATTTATGAAAATGATATAGTAAATAGTTAATTGAGTAATGGAATATGGATGAATGAGAGGAATAGTGAAAGAAAAATAGGATGAAAATGCAACATTTGGATGACCCTAGCTCACAACACAATTCTTCTATTTTAGATATCTATATGACTACTATGTTTATTCACCATTTCAACTATAATTATAACCTATGTTGGCAACTATAATTTTTTAATTTGAAAAAGCTTTCATTCTAAACCATATTTTAAAAACTTTGATTATAACAGATGTTGATTTTCAATCACATCCTATATTAAAAATTCAACTTTCTAAATTTTAAAATGCTTTCCATTCTCAACAAAGTTTCAAAAACATAAATTATAAGATATAGTGATTTTAAATCACTTCATGCATCCATTTACTAAAAATAATCACCAAAATAAAAATATGTCACTAAACACAAAGTTGATGACATATTAAAGAAAAACAAGATATTTATTTACTATAAGGTTGTTGCACGAGGAGCTCATATAATCATTTTCAGTATTTATAAATGAAAATATGAGTACATTAGATTATATATTAAACAATAAAATGAGAATACTCAATTAATCACTTCATGCGTCCATTTACTAAAAATAATCACCAAAATAAAATTATATCACTAATCACAAATTTGATGACATATTAAAGAAAAACAAGATATTTATTTTCTGTAAGGTTGTTGCAGGAGGAGCCAATATAATCATTTTCAGTATTTATAAATGAAAATATGAGTAAATTAGATTATATATTAAAAAATAAAATGAGAATACTCTATTAAAAAGTAAATAAAAATAAAATAAAAGTAAATAACAGTGAGGAGCCAAGATAATGATTTTCAGTATTTGTAAATTAAAGGATGACTAGATTATAAATTAAAATAGGAGTAAGTTAGATTATATTTAAAAAAAAAAAACAAAAAATGAGAATACTTAAATAAAAATAAAATAAGGTAAATTAAAATAAGATAAAGACAAACCAAAAAAATATTGAAAAATATAATTAAGAATACAATGAGAAGGATAAGTAAGTACACAACTTAGCATATACAATATTCAGTTTTAATCTTCCAAGGAGGTTCACTTTGGCGTAACCAGCAGCGAGTGCCGTTGTACATTTAAAAAACCGCTATGATGCCATCTTTTTATAATGAAGTTGTAATTGAAACAAAGATGATCTCGACATCGTTTTACAAATTTATAAATTTCAGTGAATATGATGCTTCATTTTGATTTGAGAAAATTCAATATCGAATTGAGATGGAAAAAGTCCCGGTCTTCTTGGCCTGTATGGAATTGGAGAAATGAATATTCGGGCCTGTATAGAATTGGAGAAATGATTTATAATTATTCCTTCGTTGGAGTAACCTCATTGGATAGTAAACATATTCGAGTTATATCATATTCGAGGTGAATTTCTAGATATGTTTAGAGTTATATCATCACACATGTTCGAATTTTGTTATGGTTTTTTTATCATATTTTATATCAGTAAAGTCGTTTTAAAAATGTATAGGAATTCCTGATCAATCAAAACTCTACATTCTTTAATTCCTTCATCGGAAATGGTTAACTAATTACACTGCCCCACACATTGATCGACATTTTATGCGGCCAATTTATAATGATGGCCAAAAACTGTGAAGGGATGGAAATTTTATGCCGCCAATTTATAAAGATGACACAAAACTGTATATATCACACAAAAGCTGCCACTATAAAATAAAAAAATAGTAAGAGAGGGACACTGTGATATCTAATGTATTGGGTTCAAAGGGAAAGCCATTATTTAATTGCCACAAAACTATCTCAGGATTGAATGCATATCATTTATTATTCTAGAGGTCACACCTTTCTATTGCTCTTAAATTATGCGGTTTAAAAAACATTTTATTCAGTTAATTTATTATGAGGTTTAAAAAACACTTCATTCAGTTAATTTTGATCGATGAACATTACAAAAATTAATCTTTCCATAATCACAGATATGGTATATTACCTTGTTTTGTTTATTCATCGAACATGGAACTGACAACTTGCTTTTAGACATTGTTTAGATTACTACAGAATTGTTTTCAAATCTTATTGTGAAATATGGAGAGTAAAAATATGATGTATTCATCTGTTTGGGTTATTTAGGGAGCATGAAACTGATAATTTGATTTTAAACATTGTTTAAATTATTAAAGAATTGTTTTCAAATTTTATTGTGAAACATAACGACATTTATTCACATTTTTTGTTAATAAAAGTTTTATATTTTTTCTAATTTGTTGAAATTACCTGCTTAGTTTAAAATCTTATAACTTTCCTTATAACATAAAAAAATATAAATAAATCTTTATCTCAAAGATTATCTAACCTTCCAACCTTATTGTAATTAACACACAGAGAGGCAATGTGGAGCAGAGCACAAAGGCTCGCTCTCATACACAAAGGAAAGGCCAAAACCAATTCAATTATTGATAGAGAAGTAGTTACAATAAATAGATGACAATCATCATAATGAAACAGATCTTAGATCCAATAAAAGTGGATCTCAAACCAAACCATGCTAAATATAGAAAGTACACATCAAGCCAATCCCTACAAATCTGCCTATCATTTCTACATTATTCCAACATACCCCCTTAATGTAGAAATGGATTTTCTACAACACCTAATTTCTGCCTAAGGATGTCAAAGTGAATTTTACCAATGGGTTTTGTAAATATATCAGCGACATTATCACTTGTGTTACAATACATAAGTTTAATTTCCTTAGATTCAATCTTTTCTCTAACAAAGTGATGTTGCAGCTCAATGTGTTTGCATGATAAACTGGGTTGTGTGCCAGCTTGACTGCACTTTGATTGTCACAATGTAATTTTGTGGGTTCTGCTTGCTTTTCTCCAACATCTTCAAGAATCCTCCTCAACCAAACAACTTCACATGTAGCACTAGACATGGCTTTATATTCAGCTTCTGTGGATGATAGAGAAACAGTTGGTTGTTTCTTGCTGCTCCATGCTACGACCTCTGATCCAATGTTGAATGCATATCCTGTAGTAGACCTTCTGTCATCAACGTTTCCTGCCCAATCAGAGTCAGAAAATCCTGCCAATTGAACATCAAACTTATCAATATATAAAAGACCAAAGTTCTTTGTCCCTTTCAGATATCTAAGGACCTTCTTTGCATCCTTCCAATGGCTTTCATTTGGCTTAGCCATGAATTGACTAAGAATGCTGACTGCATATGATATATCTCGCCTTGTAGTAGTGAGATAATTCAGACTTCCCACCAACTGTCTATACAAAGAACCATCTGCATCTTTCGTTCCATTTTGACTGCATAGCTTCACATTCTGTTCTAAAGGGATTACTGATTCTTTGCAATCACTCATATGGAATATGTTCAATATTTCCTTCACATACTTACTTTGAGTGATCATTGTTTTGCCGGATTCTTTCCATACTTCAAGTCCCAAACAATAGTGAAGTTCACCAGATTTTTTATTTCTGCAATCAACTTACATGCATTTCCTGTGATAATGGGATCATCAACATATAAAGATATCAAGCAAACATTTCCTTCCTTATCATTCTTCACATAAAGGTTAGGATCACTTTTGCTTTTCGCAAAGCCTTTCTGATTAAAGAAGGTATCGATCTTTATGTACCATGACCTAGGAGCCTGTTTCAATCCATAGATAGCTTTCTTTAACTTACATACAAGGTGCTCCTGTCCTTTCTGTACAAATCCTTCAGGTTGGACTAAGTACACTTCTTCTTTTAGTTCACCACTTAAGAAAGCAGATTTTACATCTAATTGATGGATCTTCCAATTATGAGCTGTATCTAATGCAACCAAAATTCTAATTGTATTTAGTTTTGCTACTGGTGCAAAAGTTTCCTCAAATTCAATTCCCTCATGTTGAGCATAACCTTTGGCAACTAGTCTTGTGTTAAGTTTGTCAATACTACCATCTGATTTAAGCTTATGTTTAAACAGCCATTTACATCCTATGGGTGTTTTGTTCTGTGGTAATTCTATTAGTTCCCAAGTCTGATTCTTCATAATAGAGTTATATTCTTCATTCATAGCTTCAACCCATTCTTCTTTATCTTTGGCTTGTTTATAATTCATTGGTTCATTCATTGCATTGGACATTAAAGCATAGTCATCATACCTTGAAGGAGGACGAATCTGTCTTGATGACCTTCTTAGTCCTACATTACCTGTAGGGGTACCATCCATTATCCTTCTGTTTACTACTGTATCTTCATCTGAACTGATAGAAGTGCTTATGTTGCTTCTGCTATTTTGACTATGGCTGGTGCTGCTTCCAGTGCTTCTGCTACTCTATTCCTACTCCTTTTCTTGTGGCTGTTCCACTTCCTGCTGCTGAATGATGGAATTTAATTTCACATATTCATTAGTAGAACTGTGTCCTTGGCCATATTTATCACTTGTATCTGCATTTTCATGGAACACTACATCTCTGCTTGCAATTAACTTATGAGAGCTAGGGTGAAATAGCTTATAATCTTTATGATCATTGTGATATCCAACAAAGACACATTCAAAGGATTTAGCATCTAGTTTCCTTCTATCATCTTTTGGTATATGTGCAAAAGATTTACAACCAAAAATTCGTAGATGCTTAACTTCAGGTTTATATCCATAAAGGACCTCAAATGGTGTTTGCAGATTTAATTTCTTTGTTGGAATTCTATTTTTAAAATATATAGCAGTATTAACAGCTTCAGCCCAAAAACCATTCGACATGTTCTTACCTTGGAGCATACTGCGAGCACATTCAACTAGTGTCCTGTTCTTTCGCTCAGCTACACAATTTTGCTGAGGAGTGTGGGATACTGTAAATTGTTGCCGGATTCCATTCTCCTTAAAGTATTTCTTGAAAGCTCCAGACACATACTCCCCTCCATTGTCAGATCTGAGAAATTTAATGCATTTTCCTGTCTGCTTTTCGACCATCATTCTGAACTCCTTGAAATATTCGAAGACATCTCCTTTTCTTCTTATAAAATAGACCCATGTGTATCTAGATCTATCATCAATAAATGTTAGAAAATATGATGCACCTCCTAATGATCTAGTCTGCATAGGTCCGCATACATCTGTATGGATTAATTCAAGCAGATCGTTTTGTTTCTTCTCTTGATGTATTGGGAATGCATCTCGGTGCTGTTTTCCAAGTGCACAAGCACTACATTCTAAATGCACATTCTTTATAACAGGTAGACCTTTAACCATAAATTTGTTCTGAAGTAGCATAAGATCATGATGATTAATGTGTCCATACCTTTGATGCTAGAGTTCCTCTGTAGTGATGATGGTGGATGCCAATGCTTGATGACTGTCTTTGCACACATCCAGCTTATATAGTCCTCCACACCTTGAACCTGTAGCAATAGTCTTGTAGTGGTCTCGAATGTCTTTAATATGGCATTGGTACTTGCCAAACTCTACCTTAAGGTCATGTTCAGTTATGGTTGAAACAGAAATAAGATTCTTTTTAATACCAGGAACATACATAACATTATGTATCTGTTTCAATTCACCATTAGATAATTTCACCTTTACTTTTCCATAACCTTGAACTTTGAGTGACCTATTATCACCTAAATAGATGAGAGTGTCATTAATATTCTCATTATATTCTTCGAACCATTCTCTCCTACAAGACATATGTGTAGATGCACCTGAATCTATGAACCATGCATTCTTATCATCTATCTCAGCAGACAAAGCATCCTCAGAAATAAATAATCTCATATTTCTAAATTCATTTTCAGGAGTGTCTGTGTTTGCAAAATTCCCATTATGATTTGCATTGTGATTTCCATTGTAGCTTCTACCTCTATAATATTTCTTCTGATAATGATTTCTATTGAGGTGTCCTGGTTTGTCCCAATAATGACCATCTACATTATTTCTAGAATGATCAGTCTAAACCATACCTTTATGTTTTGAGTGAAATTTGCCTCTGTCTTCATTCCATGATCTGCCTCTATCTCCATGCCACTGTTTGCCTCTATCTCGGTTCCATGAGCTGCCTCTGTCTCCATTCCATGGCCTACCCCATGGTTTTCCTCTATGCATATATCAACCTCTTGCCATCAGTGCGAGATCAGAACCTCGAACCTTGAGATCATAAGTTTTCATCCTCTCTTCTTCTTGAAGTAGAATACCTGTGAGTTCTTCAAAATTTGGGGTTTTTCGCTTGCTGCAAGTGCTGAAATAAACACTTTGTAATCGGAATGCAAACCTTTCAGGGCGATAGTTACTTGATCAGTACTATCTACTGCTTCACCTATAGCTGCCAAGCTATCACTCAAATCTTTGATGCGAGAAATAAATTTACTTACCCCTTCATTTGCTTCCATCTTGATTGACAGCAATTTGGTCTTCAGAAACAAGATACGATTTGCATCAGTTGTTTCATATAGTGTTTTAAGCGTATCCCATGTCTTTTTAGACGTATCACATTTTCTGATGTGAGGGATAATCTTGTCTTGGACAGACATTCACAGAGTCACCTTGGATTTGGCTTCCCTTTTGTTCCAATCTGGGATTAATGCAGGATCTACAGGTTTCAATTTAGTGCCATTCACAATCGTCCAGCCACCGAATAATTCAAGAACGGTCTGCAACTTGAATTTCTAGTTGACATAATTCTCTCCATTTAATTTGGAGGCTTCATTGATGTATGTATCAGCCAGTTCCTGTTGAGCACCGGTAACCATTTCACTTAATCTGAGAAAAAAAAAATCAATCAGTAAAAAAAAATTCACCTTTCTCAGCTATTCTGGAGCAGTCTCTTCACGAGCTTTCTCAGCTTTCACACCCAAGCTGCAGATCCCTCTATCTCTTCACGGCAGAAAGTAGTAGAATCAGAGCTCTACACAGGCCTTTACGGCTGCAAACTTTGAAGTGATCTCCATGCTGAAAACCAACAAAAAAAATTGCAGATCTCCACATAGATTGCAATTTGAAAGTTGTTGATAGATGCTCACCAGGTAGCCTTCGCGCATGGCCTTCAATACTCACAGCGTCAAAACTCAGCTCACTCGGTAATGGCAACGGTTTTCACCTGGGTGGGCGATTTTACCATGAGCATCGATCAATCTCATGCTCAGCACTCTCCTCCTTCAATGGCCGAGTCAACTTCACGTTTCTCCTTCACTGTGATGGAAAAAAAATAATTTTGAACTCCTTCAACACTTGCGCCCAACTCCAGATTGCTCAGTTCTTCACGGCCGCACTCGCAGGGATCAGGCTTTTCTCACTGACAGCCCAGCATTCACCCAAGCTCTTTTACATAGCTTGGACGGGCCTCTTCAGATCTCGGTGTTGTCTGGGCAGCTTCTCCTCAGCAGGCAGTTTCTTCTCTCTGCAAATCTGTACTCTTCTTCTTCAAACAGGTCGTCTGTCCTCCTGCAATTTCAAAATCGAATCCGGCTACACCTTTTATCTGGCTGTAATCTAAGCTTCCACTCTATGATCGAATTTAGATCGATGGACTGCGAACAGGGAGGGAAAATAACAGTCTCTCTCCTCCTCTGCGCGCATCAAGCAGCTCACGGCATCACAGCAAAGTCCTTGTTACGGCTCTGACCTGGGTTGGGATCCACACCAACTTTATGATTTCTTAGCTGGCTTCTTCAATGGGCCACGATGGGCACTTCACTCCAACAGGCCACTATGGGCTCTGATACCAAATTAACACACAGAGAGGCAATGTGGAGCAGAGCACAAAGGCTCGCTCTCATACACAAAGGAAAGGCCAAAACCAATTCAATTATTGATAGAGAAGTAGTTACAATAAATAGATGACAATAATCATAATGAAACAGATCTTAGATCCAATAAAAGTGGATCTCAAACCAAACCATGCTAAATATAGAAAGTACACATCAACCCAATCCCTACAAATCTGCCTATCATTTCTACATTATTCCAACAATTGTACCATAAATCACTATCTCAATAAAATATAAAACCCAATAAAATATAAAACATAGTGAAAAGAATAAATAAACACTTACTCTAACTAATAAACCCAAAATCCTTGATGTACGATAGCTCACATTACCATTAGTTTGAAACATTGTTATAGGTCACTATACCCAAAGGTTTCGTTTTAAGTTATATTCAATGCTTGATTTATTGACCATTGGTTATGTGCAATGAAATAGTTGAATGATGGTAAGGCATATAAATCACATCTTAAATTTTTCAAAATTTTGTCTTTTATTTTGAAATGGTGTAGTTGTTATTGTATGATGTTATTTCATATTTTATATAACAAATTTTAGTATTTATGTAAAATTATGTATAAAAGTTTATGTGATATGGATACATAGTTTTAATGTTATTAGACAAGAATAGATGCATCTTAAACACAGATTTCTTAACAATCTAGATCCAATTTCTAAAGATGTAATTTATTTTTAATCTCAAGTGTTTACACATTGACAAAATTGTGTAATTTATTTTTTTATCTCTTGTTTTTTAGATATTCAGAAAACATTTACCCATGGAAAATTAGATCTCCTTAGAGGCTTTTATTTTATACACAGACAAATTTTTATTATTATTTTCATGTAAATTTAACTTTTTATTATATGACTAAATATAAATTGGTTTATTAATTTTTATTTTTGATAATTTACATTACCTTATAACATCATTGAGAGACTGTATAACACTCAGGTCATATATATATATATATATGAATAAAATTGGAATGCTTTTCCACAATACAATATACATAGGTCCTCCTTTAAAAAAAAAATAGAGAATAAAATTGAAATGCTTTCCAACAATAAAATAAAAATAATGTGATGACATGAGGAAAATAAAAACATTCGAGAGCATAGCTCATCAGCTGTCGCCATTCCTTTGCCACATTGCAGTCAGACGCATGTGCCATTGTACGTTGCTGTAGAAAATATATATAGCAGTTAGACGTTCTATATTTGTGGTGAAGATGATGCGGCATCTTGACATAAGAGCACTAAGCACGCCAGTGACTCCAGTTTTGCTTTTGAAACTCATTGGCACGTAATGACTATTATATGCTAACTTTACTCTGAAACATTCTTGTAAAGTACTGAACTTCACATAACCTAATGTAGAATATGCCGTAACAATAATGAATTAAAAAATGTTTAGGACGCTCTTTTTTAAGTGACCTTTCAACATTATTAATTAGCTGTAGCTACAATCAAGGGACACACTCCCATTTGATAAAGAAGTATAATACAGTTCAACATTTAGCTCTGGGTACGGTCATTATTATTATTTTCATATATGATACCATTCAATTAAGATTTTGAAGAATATGAAGAATAGGTTATTAATTATATCTATATGGCATATTGAATTCATTATGTATTAATAATTAACATAAATATGAAATTTATTATTTATTTTTATAATAAGTTTGAGTTCATAAATTTCTAAGATTTGTTTTTTTTTAAATGTCAATATATAAATTTATTTTTCTAAAAATTGAAAATAATAAAATTTGTAAAAATAAGCTTTGTGTTTACTTGTACATTATTCAACATCTACCTTGTAGCCTCTTAAATTAGTGAATAACTAATTCATATTTTTAAACCTCTCAACATTACCAGCATCCAGGCAAAACCCTTTTAAATTATCTATACGACATTTATATGGAAATAGGTTGAACCCATTACTGCTACTTTACTATTATTAACATAAATATAAAATTTAACATTTACTTGTATACTACTTTTAAGTTCATAAATTACTAAAAAATAATTCTTAATCTCAACCACAATTATATATATATATTTTCTAAAAATTGAAAATAATAAAATATGTAAGAATAAGCTTTGCCTTTACTCACTTGTACATTATCACAGATCTACCTTATAGTGTCTTAAATTAGTGAATAACAAATTCATCTTTTTAAACCTCTCAACATTATCATGCATCCACCTAAAACCCTCTTAAATTAGTGAATTGTGAATTCATCTTTTTAAATTTATAGGATGAACGGATTGTATATTTAGAATGTTCTCTTATATTGATATTCAACTCTTTCCATATGTATTATGAGTGCATCATATATTTTTTTTGGAAAGCATTCATGAATCCTAACCATTCATAAATGAAAACCTTTCAAGAAATTTATAGCATAGGGTAGACATTTTTTTTAATAAGGTACTCAGTATTTTCATATTCAATGAAATTTTGTAGCTCTGTTTTCATAGGTTTGATTAGGAAACATATGCAAGGAGAATATAATGTGTCCAACAACCCCAATAACATTGCTAAGGTGATGGGGTACTCGAATTTCACCATTAACTTAATTTTCTTCCAATGACACTGTATAACAATGTGGTACTTGATTTCATATTTCAAGTCTATATTTGATATCAAATTAGAATTTTCTCGTTGACTTACTATCCAAATACTTTTAACAATGGAAGTAAATTTATTGATCTCCAATAACTAAAATTGCCATTCTAAATATCAAAGCATTCCTACCATGAATGTATCCATAGAATGTGCATTAAATCCATTCACACATACACGTTCATAAACAATAACTTAAACAAACACATAATAGAAAATATCAACCATGGCACTCATAACACAATTGAGGAACTTATCTTTCAAACTCCTCAACTCATTACAAATGAAGGATGTTCATTCTAACTATAGGAACCCTATCTCACAATCTATTTCTATTATAAAGGAAATTCTTGAATTGGGTTTATCATTCCATAACAGTGAATATTCCCAACCATACTCTACTCAATCACGACCCATACAACCCTCTAGCACATAAAAACCCTTCACAACCTTCCCAATACACTAGAACTCATTCCCTATCAGCCTACACAATAGATGGAATTTGCCTCCCCTCTCCGTATCATAGTCCATTGCGTTGTTCCCATTCCATTTTAGGTGTTTAGCATGGGCTAGCCAACGAGTCTCCATATTGGGACTAAAAGGACCTAAGCTTCAAACTAGGTTTTTCTCACATAGAAACCACTCCCATCAGCACTAGTTTGTAGGGTAATTGGCTTGGAAACATATGAACTATCATTTTCCTCCCTTGAGTACAAGCATGAAGGCTCTTTCCCTTGAAATATAGAGCCCTAGAAGAATATTTGATAACAATATTAAAGGACCAACCTTAATTACTCGCTTTTTATGACCATGCTTAGAACAAGACATGGGTCTCTCATGAGGAACCCACTTTCCCTTATGATCCAAGGTTAGGATAATCTATTCAATAGATGTTAATTATGTCTCTCTCATAAACATGAATTTATGGACCTTATGATAAAAACAAAACATAAAATTTTTAATTAAGGTTGATGACATAGGTTAATAAGTCACTAGGGTCATATGGTGCTTATAACCCCTTTTAATTCCTGCTCTGCTAGAATCATAGCCCCCATAGCTTCATCGTAATTTTCCATATGTAGTGATCAAAGATTTTTTTAATAAAATATTGTTGTACATATTAATTTATACAATCAATTATCCTAGACCATTTATATTTGGGTTCCAATCATTTCATTATTACATACATCAATACATTTTGGGGTGAACAATCCAGTGTTACAAACCCTTTTTCAACAACTTGATTGTTGGAAAAGAAATTTTAAGGTTGTTTACCCTAATATCGAAAACATCAAAATAAATTAATGGATTCAACAAGAGCCATCATAAACATGCTTCTAGAAATTTGAGGATACATGTCATAAACTAGTTAGCAACAAGAGCTTTTGGAATTCGCACTTTTGGGATGCATAGATTAGAATTGAAGATCCCAAGGATTTGTAACTCTTATGAGATAAATAGACACCACATTGTTGTAGATTCATTTTTTTATGTAGTTCCTAGTCCCATAAATCAAAGTCACATAGCTAAATGGAATCATAAAATAATTCATCAATGGTAGTCGATTATACACAATCTATTATGACAAAAAACATTAGAGTGAATGTATTTAACTATACCCTCTACAATATTATGACTCAACTGTGTGTTGATTTGATCCTCTTTATATTTACAGATCCTTTAGTCGAGTCTTTTACCCACAACCATGTTAGGACATAAGGACAATATCCATATCTTTGATATTCTTGATGTAGAGTTATAAAATAGGCACAAGGATGATTTGTATGCACCAAGTTCATGGGATGGTTTAGAGTAGTGTATGATAGGTTCCCCAATTGGGGGTGTAGGGTCATGGTTCCATCTCTTCAAGAGTTGAAGGATAGATCCCATAAGGTTAAAATGTCTAAACCCTTCTAGTGTTTTTGGTTCCTTATTAACACTCATATGTATTGTATGGAAAGTAGTCACCCTTAACGTTATAATACAAGAGAGATAGAAGAAACCATTGTGATATTTTTACCTCATAATGATAAAAGATTGAATCTCCCTTTTATGTTTGGTTTTACATACTTAATGTATTGTTTCCACATAACTCTTATATTGATATTGTTGTTTTCTACTATTTTTATATTTTACTAACATCTTATATTATAGACTAAAAAACTCTCTCAAATAGGTATTTATGCGGGTGGGTACTATAATAATTACATGAGGTTTAGTCATGTTTGAGTTTGACAAGTTTGATGCAAATAGTTCCTCCCTATGGAATATGAGCGTGAAGGATTTGTTGGTTTATAATGACTAAGAGCTATCCCTCAAATGAGTTATATGAAAAAATGAGTGTAATGAGAGATTAGGACTTGATAAGGATGGGTTGAAAGATTGTTTATACAATTCTTTTTTTCTTAACAAACTCTCTCTTGTTCAATGTTACCAAAAAAATAACATAGTATCCATTTGGGATCATCTTGGGAATATGTATGAGACTAAATTGATAAGAAATAAGATTTTTCAATGAAATCATAAGAGGATGAAGGACACCTCCACTATGGTATATTTTTTAATTATTTTTAATACATTACTGAACATATTATTTTCAGTTGGTATAATGGTGTAGTACAAGGAAACATAAATCATTTTTATATATTTCCTCCTAGTTACTTGGGATAATATGGCAATGACCATCACCAACCTATCATAATGTACGATAAAATTTGATGATGTAGAAGCTACTTTGCTAGAACAAGGGAGATCATTGTCTAGATCCAAAACTAAAGGATGAAAGAAAGGGAAGTTCTAGAATTGTTGGAATCTAGAGAACACAAGGAAGGATTGTTGGTATATGAAGAAGGAAAATAAGGATGAAAATCCAATTAAAACAACAATTAAAGCCAGTGGATCAAGCTAATGACGGTCTCTTTTGACGCATTAGATTCCATAGAGAACTGAAAAAAACATGCATCACTTAATTTACAAGAATATTTTGAGATACTTACACAATGGATATTACATTGAGTAAAAACAAATGTAGGAAATTGAATCACATTTCCAAATATATACATTTTATCAATTCAAAATGGTCATAATTATCTAAAGTTTTATCTTTTATAATAATGATTTTTTTTTATGTTTTGGTAAATGATAAGATATATATGTTTTTGGGTGCATCCTTTGAGTGCCCAAACCCTGGATTCAAACTACAATAACTAGTATACGTAGAGATAGCAAATACTACTAGTGTATCACAAATTTTCCAAACTAAATTTAATAAATTAAAAAACATAATTATATAAGTGATCATTAAACTGCGAAAACAATATGCCAACTATGGGTGAATCTTTTAAGGTGTTAATGAAATGAGCACGACCCGATTTTCTTATAACATGTAGATGTTGGTGTCTAGTAGTGAAACATATAATTTTTTTTAAATGCTTGAGAAACGAAAATGTTTTAGAAAAACGACTAGCAATTTGTTTTTTGAGTTAAGGAGTAATGAAAAAACAAAAATAGAGGAAAATTAGGAAGAAATCATATTTTTTTTTTAATTACATATTTGGAATCTGAATAAAAAATGCTATCTTCATCTAAAATTTTATAAAAAATGATTGTGTATAACATATTGTAATGAGGGGTAAAAGACAACCATACTAACAAAAATGGCTAGATGTCTAATTAGCTATGGTATAACATATTCCATACAACATGTTTGGTTAACTCAAAGCTAAGTATAAAGTAGATACATAGGAAAATTGATGACACCAGGAAGAGTTGTGACACTCAGACAGTAGCAAGGCTCAGTCTTAATGCTAAGAATTGTGAGCATGTTTATTTTAAATTCAAATTTTTCCTTCTCCTATTTGGGTGTCATGAAGATCAAAACACACAAAATATTTTTCTCTACAAAATAGTACACATCTTGTAAAGCTAAAATGTGTATGTGTTCTATAGAACTAAAACATGTATTCGTTCTGGTCAAAATGAAATTTACCTTAGGGGTAAAGGCGAGGAGGGAGGTTGGGGGAGAGAAAGAAACATAGATTGGAGTTAGTTGGGTAGAGGTTTAGGGAGGATTACAGTAGTTAGAGGGAAGAGGGTGTATAGGGTTGGTGAAAAGTGAGATATGTAGGGGTGGTAAGTTGTAGGGAGGGAATTATATGAGACATGGACTGAAAGGGGTAGGGGTAGGAGGAGTAGGAGAGAGAAAGAGACGGGTAGAGGGAGTGGTTATGTGTAGAGAGAGTAGTATGGTGACTCGGCAAAGAGAGGCAGCTTTAAGCGTAGTGAGAGTGTGTGTGATAGAGAGAGGTGGGGGTTGTTAATGGGATAGGATATTAGGGAGCGAGAGAGGGGTGGGGGTTAGTGGGTTGGGGGGAGCAAGAGAGTGGTGGGGTTAGGTGTAGGTGTAGGGGAGAGAGAGACAGAGTCAGGGATAGTGTGTTGAGAATATTTTTTCATTGATGTCAAAGGTGTTCATGAATGACGAAGGAATAAGGAGTAGATGTGGTAGCAGAATGAGGTGAACAATGACAAAGGAAGATCAATAACAAGGTTGATGACAAAGGAAAATCAGTAACAAGGTTGATGACAGGGATTGATTGATTCTTTGATCAATCAACATGAAAGAGAGAGAATGAATTAATCAATTAGATCATTCAAATTACATGAATAGAATATGTTTCAAAATAACCTTGTTACAGGTTTCTGGATCAATGATTGATAACTGTAAGGATTGATAATAAATGACACTTAAATATATGCAGTATTAGATGGTTTAGATCATGCATGGAAAAAATCCATGATTGAAAGTTCATTTTGAAAGTTGGAGTTACAACTGAGATAACCCAACAGTGCCTAAGTTAAGTGATCCTCACAATTGTAGATCGTCTGGTGGAGATACGAAGGTTCTGGAGATTTATGGCTAATATATATTTCACGGATTTAATAGAGAGGATGATAAAAAGGGAGTTGGGATGTGAAATCAGAAACTAATCAACAAGAACGAGATTGAGATCAATGGCCAAGATCGATTGTCAAATTAGGTCAATGGTGCACAATGATTCCTCTTAGCAGAGTTGCATGATTTGGGAAACTTTAGGTGTGCGTGGACTTTTTATGAAATCTGCTTCATCCTATTTGAAGTCCATCATTGATCTGGTGGGGACACTGATATGACGGTCCTTAAGGATTGTTGTAAAGGAAAATGTCCTATGGCTCGGGTTTAAGAGGCCATCAACATACTGGGGTTGAAAGAGAGATGCACAATGTTTAGCAAGTATATATAAACAAGATTCAGAGATGAGAAAGGTCCACACCTGATAAACTGAAGGCTAGTCCAAGCTTTCTCTTCAATCCTCTTCTTGTTCCTCTTGCTCCAAGAGACCTGCAAAACAAGTTATACCTTCCTCAAACCATTATGACCATATATAAGACAATGATAATCAAATGAATATGAAACAATGATCTGAATAACATTAGAATATGATCATAAACAGAGATTCAATCACACATTGAACAATGATTTGGGAAGAAGAAGGAAATCACATCTTTATTAATCTTGAAAACAAGTACAAGTATACCTTCTCTTCAAGTTTGGCACCTCACGAAACCTTAATCTGGTTCTGCTGTTTCTCTTCTCCAAAGAACTCAGCCTCCCAGCTCTGCAACACTAAGGGAAGACCTCCAGGGCAAAGGTGTAGGAAAAGAGAGTTCTGCTTCCTCCAGCATAACAATGCATAAATTCAAAGTCCTCTTCATGGCCTTTCCTACCTCTATTTATATGGGTGAAATAAGGTAGTTTTGAAGGTTGGAGAAGTTACAGCAGTTAAGGAAATTAAGTTAAATAACTTAACTAATCTCTACTTAACGCGAGTTTTTATGTTTAAATGCTAAGAAGCACATTCACGGGTATGCAATAGAGCAACCCGCGAATGATTCACGACTATGTATAAGGGCAACCCACGAATACATAGATTCGCGACTTGCTACAAAGGAGACTCGTGAATGACTCGCGAGTTGTATAGAAGGATAGTCATGAATACATCCTAACATGTCAAAAATGGCAAAGTAACTAGCTGGATAGAGGCATAATGTATTTCATGATAAGCCAAGCTATAGTGTTCTGGGCAAACCTCAATCCATAGATGTCCTTTTGTGTGCCAACATGAGGAATGTCAGCACTCAGACGGAGAGGTGCCAATCTGGTGTATAATAGATGCCCCCTAATGTGTGAGGTTATAGGGGAAGACGATAGCCGAAATACATTATAAAGGAAAAAGCTGAGTATGGAGAGAGCAGAGAATACAAGATCGAAAGGCTCGAGTGAAGGTACCTGAAAGAGAGATAAATGCCAGAAAAAATGATCTCTGGCACATACACATCCATATACAAAACATCACCATAAAGATACAAGTGGATCCAACATATGTATAACTGATGAAACTATCATGGTCGCTTAATATGCAAAAAGGCGCCATATCAAATCTAAAGGAGCCATGGCCACAAATGAACAAGGTGGATCCCTGCTCAACAATCGATCATAGCCACAAAAATAGAAGGTGGATCTATGTCTCAGCAAAAATGTCATATAAAGTATAACAAGGTCTTGCGCAACTTGGGCAATAGCAAAAGATAACAATGCTACTATCAGCCCAAGGTCTTCAATCCAAACCGCCCAAAAAAGGTATGAATCCTAACCATGCAAATAAAGGAGTTGAAGTCAAACATGGAGGAAACTGTTTGATTACCAGTCAATAATGAGAACCGTTAACAAACACGAAGTAAACCACCATTAATGAAAATGGTCCCCAAGGTACCTAGTACATTCTAACAAGTGTGATTACAAGGACTTGAAGTCGAACACTTGAAGAATCCATCGAGTAGGAGACATTAAGGTATCCCCACTACCCAATAGCGAGGGAAATTGCCATTGAGGACAACAATTCCCAAGGTACTATCATAAAACTCTAAATCTCATTCCCAGAGCAAGATGTGTTGCAGTCGATAGGAAGAGATACGTTGGAAGGAAGGCATTAAGGCATTCTTCATCATCCAACATGAGGGAAATCAAAGACTAATTGGATCTGGAATTGGTACTGAATGTCACAAAAAGGACCGCTGAAGACATGATGTAATGAACTGATACCAGGGAATGACCGACACAAAAGGTCAAGGAAACTGCAAAATGGACGACAAAGGTTTAATCCTTGAATAGTGAGCACGACACAAAAGTGACTTAGGTAGCTTTTGACACAAAATAAGACCAACGAAACAAATATGCAATGTAGGAGACATTGACAGATTCCCCATATAATTGGAAAAAAGACCAACTAGAGGAGTAAGAAACTCTGAATCAGGATAAGGTCAAAATACTAGGACCCAACTATTGATAGACTCAAAACTGGTGCTTTGTTCAAGGAAAAAAGACTTGCTGCCATGATGTAAAAAGACATGGAAATAAACCTTCCCCTTCCCTTCTTTCTTGTAAAGGTTTAACGAGTCCAAGAAAGCAAACTCGGGACCATCTTCATTTTTTGACAAGCTCAAAGAAAAGAAAGAAGAATTCTTGATAAGGCACTGATTCGTGGATTTTACGAGCCTGAACTAGTACATGCTCGATAGTGTTTTCATAGTTTAGAGAGTCTGAAAACTCCAAAGAAGACTCCAGGGGGGTCTTTTTTCATACAATTTAGTCTCTTGAGGCCAAAAAAGTATAAAACAAACCAAAGAAGAACTCTCTTAACTTTCGAAGAAGAAAAGGTGCACCTTTTTCGTAATTAGTTAGGAAGGTCCGAAAAAGGTTAAATTACCACCTACCCAACGCTCCTTCAAAAGAAGGATATAGCCTAAGTTTTACGAGTCTGAAGGAAGGAAAGATCACTCGAAAAGATCCATTTGATTACGAGGAATGGAGCTTACAACAATAAACTCGATGCTTTGTTCTTTAGGGTTTAACGAGCATGACAAAGACATAAAGTACACTCGGAATATTTTTCTTGTTTTGGTCCAGAGCATGAAAAAGAGAAAACTAAGCTCATACCGAGGGTTCCTTTTCCGTAAGTTTAGTCCCTCAGGTCCGGAAAAGAGATAAACCTATGCCTGAGAATACTCTTCTCAATTCAGTAGAAAAGAGAGGGATCCTTTCTCGTATTATTCCACATGGTTCGAGAAAGAGATAACCTACCACCAATGTGGATGCCCATTCACATATTCTTAATGAGCCTGAATGGACAAGTTTACTCAGCAGTCAAGTCTATTTTGAGGAGTCATACCTGGGCCTAAAGAAACTCATAATATTTCCCGTGAAGTTTTAACGAGTCCAGAAAAGTCAACTCGTGGCCTCCTTACTGTTTTTAACAAGCTCGAAGGAGAGCAGAAAGAATGCTGTAAATGCGAGGAGACGAGTGTCATAGACAGGTGGAACTAGTTCCAAGCGCAAGGAACAAACCTATGCAGAATGCAAGGAAAGCGAGCAAGATAAAGACACTCGGGGAATGTCTCCTCAAGGTAAAGGGTGTCAAGTTGCAAAGGCAAAATGATACAAGGATGAGCGAGGATGAGAACAAGGATGAGCGAGGATGAGAACAAGGATGAGGGCTTATATAATGAGCTAAAAGAGTGGAAGCCGGCATCAGGCTCATAAGCGCGAGCAAGGCATATGCAAATGCAATTACAGCTTGAACAATAAGGTGAGGCCCATAAACATTTGTGAATCCAACTAATAATCCTGTCTCCAAGAAACAACAACATCAGAAGAAACAATCCGATGCGGGTCACTTTGGCAGAAACACTTGTGACTTTGCTATCTTCTACAAAAAGAAAAGTCAAGGCAGAATTAACCGAAGAAGATTCTGTAGGACCAAGGCTCGAGGGTTTATAATCAATAAGATCAACCTCAGAAGCGAAAATCAACAAGGGAGATAGAGTCTGGAGGAACAAACTCAATATCACAGGAGCTAAGAAATTCATAATAAAAAATCAAACTCATCAGGATCACTGACTTGCTTTTCAAATGAAGAATCAAAAGACTCAACAAAAACAAACATAAGAAAAAGGGAAGGCTTACTAAGCAAATCAGGGTTAGACTTAATCACAACTAAAAAAGAAGGTCAGACTGTATCAAAGACTCCAAGAAGACTTCATCCGAAAGGAGGAAATCATCTGAGATAGGACACATATCTAAACTTTCAAATGGATGGACAGAGTGGAGAGAAGGCTCTACAATCTATATAGGATGACTCACCTGATCAACTGCTGGGACCAAGTCCCAAGAAGGTAAGCATGAAAACAAAGGCTGCCTCTCAGTAGCAATTGAACACAAAGGACAAGAAGCCACATAGTTCACCTGTGGCGGGGTAGTGTCTATAGAAACACTGGGAATCAATAAAGGAAAGAACAGGTCTCTAGTTGGGTCAGGAGATGGATCAAGAAAATCCAACTGATCTATAGTGACAATTTATTCGCCATGATTAAAGTACATCACACAAAAGAATGTTGACACCACAGCTTGCATGGCATAGACATAATCACGTCCAAGGAGCATATTAAAGTCCAAGGGGTCTTCTATTACCATGAAGTCAACTAAGACGGTCTTCCCACCCAAAGTAACAGGTTTTTGAGCAAGAATTCCCAAGGTTATACAAATTCTTCTATCAAACGCCAATAATTGACTAGCAGTCAACACAAGGCTAGGAGATCCCATACCTCGCCAAGCATGAGCATACAAAATACTAACTGAGGCTCCTTCATCAACAATGCAACGAGCAATTGTATAGGGTTCAACTTTGACCTTTATCTGGAAAGGTGCATGGGAAGGAACGCGTGGCTCAACTAGACTATCCCAATCAAAGGAAGCAATCTGAGGGCTTGGTGGGGGTTGATCTGAAACAAGTTCAGTGTCCCCTTGTTCAGTGAGATCTGAACTGGCAGTGAAGAAAATGTGACTAGTAGACACTTCACTCTCCAAAGGAAGAGTGGGATTGATCGATACTGGGATCGATTCAACCGCTTGGTGAAAGTCACTCTCTGAAGGGAGAGTGGGATTGACCAAAGATGACGCTGGTTCAATCACATGAAGATCACTCTCCAAAAGAAGAGTGGGATCGACCACATCTAAGATTTGTTCGACCACTTGATCAACCAAAGGTTGAGTAGGATGTTGAGAAACTATAGGGTGTTTAGAAGAACGAAATCCATGAGTCTTGGACCACACTCTTTGCACCTCTGGGATAGCAGGGCACATATGAGTAAGATGATCTCCCTTGCATAGCACACAAGGGAACTTAAGATGATGCTTCGAACGACCAGTTTTCTCAATGGTATCAGCATGACTAGCAATGGCTGACAGCTTGCTCTCAACATGACCTACAGAGGATGAGAGTTTTCCCCCAGCGTGAACAACAGAGGCTGGGTGACTGGGTCCAACCTTACTAAGGGATGCTGGTTGTTGAGAGACTCCATAATGTTCAAAAACGGGATGACCATGAATCCAAACTCTTCACACCTCAGTAATAGAATGGCATTTATAAGTAAGGTGGTCTCCCTCACAAAGCTTACAAGGAAACTTGAGCTTGTGTTTTGAACGGGTAGACTTGTCAACAGTGTCAACATGACTCACAGTGGTTGACTAATTGTCTCCAGCATGAAGTACAGAGGCTAAGAGACTGCCCCCAGTGTGCCTGGCAAAGGCTGAGAGATTGGGTCCAACATGACTTCTAGAGGTTGGACGGGCACCATTAACATGACCAATAGAGGTTGAATGGTTAGGATCAACATGATTTGTAGCAATTGAGTGTGTGCCCCCAGCATGAACAACAGAGGCTGGGTGAACAGATCCAACTTGAACAACAGAGGTTGGATGGGGAGGTTCAACTTGAACACCAGAGGTTGAACGAGTGCACTCAGCTTGAACACCAGAGGTTGAGTGATAGGATCCGACATTACCTAAAAAGGTTGGAGGGATCCCACCAGCTTGATCACTAGAGGCTGGATGGATGGATCCAACTTGAACAACAAAGGTTGGATGGGGAGGTTCAACTTGAACAGCAGCGGTTGAATGGATGCACTCAGCTTGAACAATAGAGGCTGAGTGATAGGATCCAACATGAATTGAAGAGGTTGGAAGGATCCCACCAGCTTGATCACCAGAGTCTGGATGGATAGCTCCAACATGAACAACAGAGGTTGGATAGGAAGGTTCAACTTGAAAACCAGAGGTTGAACGGGTGCACTCAACTTGAACACCAGAGGTTGAGTGGCTAAATCCAACATGACCTGCAGAGCTTGGATGGGTGCCCCCAGCCTGAACAACTGAGGCTGGGTGGTGATGTTCAAATTGACTTGTAGAGGTTGAACGGGTGCCCTCTTGCTTATGTGCTTTCTTCCTATTCCTCCTTCTTTTACTCCTTTTAGACTGTCGATTACTAGTATCAGTACTTTCACCGCATGAGGTAGAAGGAGGAGGAGAACTAACTACAGGTGAAGGGGAGATAGTGTTTTGATGCCCTTGATATAAGGATCTTACTTGAGAAGCATCAGGAGCATTCAGGAAAGTTGGAGTGGAAAACAACCACACCGGTAGCCCTAGGGTGAATCCCAGGAGATTCAAGGTGGCCATCAAGGGAACACCAACATTCCCTGTGAGAGGAATAGGACAAGGAGCTCCCATCATGGGGATCTCTTGGTTAGTGTTCAGAGGGGTGTTAGCCATAGATTCAAAACAAGAGACAAAGTCTGAGGTTGATGGTCAACCAAAATTACAAAGAAGACATCTAAAGGCCCACTAAGTACAGACAAACCACATAGCACTCACTAAAAAATTCCTAAAGCCCAAACAGACAACCAGGTATAAGATGTACTTTCCAGAAGAAAGCTGATAGACAGTTAGTTGGCATCCTTGAGGTGGTTCTCAGGCACAAGCGGAGGAATCACCCACCACCCTCCTGCACTTTCCACAAGGGTTACCTTCCAATCCCGTCCAAGGTCAACCAGATAACCTTCCGGTTTACCTGTGTATGAACCCTAGATGTCAAGAGACTAAAGGCTACCTTGGTAATACCAACAGTCTGGGGGGACAGTCGCAAGCCGGACTTGTACGCATGGGCAGGGTAGCTGAGCCCGAAACTCTATCTAGGACAGAATCCCCAGATGCGTAAAAGTATTGAGTTACGCTTTGACAAGGATTCGGAGGGTTATCTCCTTTGTCCAAGCCTCCACGCGGCCTCGTTCTTAACTCCCGTTTGAGAGGAGCTTCCCAGATACAGTGATAAAGTCAAGGATTTACCTAGTGAAAGGTCCACTACGTCTGAGTTTTATAACTTGTGGGAAGTTTACACTTCCTAGCCCACAAGTCTAGCCTAAGATAGTAGGTGAAAGGCCCCTAAAAACAAAACTTACTAGTAAATTTTAAATTATACGTTCATTTTAAAGGGTTGTTTCTTACTCAAGAGGAAATGGAATGGTAAACTCGTGGTGTTTTGACTCAAAAAATGAAAACAAAATGACTAAGCAAAGAGAAATGAAATGCAAAAAATCAAATAGCTATTCTCTTTATATTTCTTTTTCAAATAGAAACTTGACAGCCAAAAGAACAAAATTCTTTTTATATTTTTTCAAAAACAATGATATGCCATGCAATCTAGACTAAAAACCTAATCTACATGCATATAAAGCAAACATATGTTTTTGTATTTTTCTTTTATAAATGGAAAAGAAAAAATCAGCCTATCAACTAATGCAAGAAAATACTGAAAGCAAAGCAAATAGACCACTACTGTACACCCTACAAACAAACCCTAGGTTTCCCTAAAGCTGAATATAAACCTCTCTTCAAAGGAAGGCTCACAAAGGCAAACAAGCCAACAGCTTTGGAATGAAAAGACTAAGCAAAAATATTGACATAAACAAAGGTCAACAACTCCCAAGTATCGATCTAAACCTACAAACAAATGCTGCTCAGTACCTTGTACAACAAGGTCAAGCCAAAGAAAGATGTGGGGGGGGGCAAGCAGCACAAACAAGTAAACATTCTTTTTAATTTTCTTTTTATAAAGGAAAAAGAAAAACTACCTACAATGCAAAAGCATGCAGATAACAAGAACAAAGCAAAAGGAACTCTGCTAAACAACCGCCAAACAAACTCTAGAGTGAACTAAAGTCAGCATAAACCCTACTTGGAAGGAAGGCTTGCATAAAAGACAAGTCTACTATTTTGGCAAGGTGAAGTTAACCAACAAAAGAAGAAGGAAACCAACACCACAAAGCTTCTGAAAATCAAACCAAAGTCAAGAACAGAGGCTGACCAAAAACATAAGCCAAAAATCATACCAAGCAAAGGAGGCAAGGGGGAAGAGCAAAGAACAAACCAAATTCTATAAAATGCTAAAACTCTAGCATGCACCTAAGATACACTAGACTTGAGCGAACTTGAATCAAATAAACTGTATAAAAGAAAAGAACTAAAACACACAGGCTAACAGAACCAAAAGACAACCAACTAAGGAAGGCTAGGAACCCTAGCTTGGGTGCAAGCAATGACAAGAATCACTGTAGGCTTACAAAGGCAAGTGAGAATCAGCCACTGTTAGAAGACAGACTGCAAAAACAGAGCCCAAGATCCTGAACACAAGTCTGAAAAAAGACACTTTAACCTACTACCCAAACCGGCCAAAATACTTCATCATGCAGACAGTAAACAATCCAAGCAAAAAGGCTCAAGGGCTTCCGAAAAAGCACAAACTGTGATCAACAGAGGCACCCAGACAGGCCAAACAACATTTATAAATAAAATCCACTCAGAAACAAGGATTACCCAAAGCAAAGACCAAGTAAACTTTAATTTTAAAAATCCCCACTTCCAGGAGTATTCGCGACTGTCTATAAGGGAAGGTTGCGAATGACTCGCGACTATTCAGTGAAGTAACCCGTGAATACAAGACTGTATTCGCGACTGTCTAGAACAACAACTCGCGAATAGGTAGAAAAATCCCAAAAAAGGTCAAAAACTACCCAAAAAAGGCAGGGGAAGTGTGTAATCAGACTAGAAAAGTGTTCCTAAGTGGCAAAAAGGACTTGAAATAATGCAAAAACTAAAAAGAATCAATATAAACCCCAAACAGACAAGGCTATCCCCAGTGGAGTTGCCAGTTCTGTTGTAAAGGAAAATGTCCTATGGCTAGGGTTTAAGAGGCCATCAACGTACTGGGGTAAAAAGAGAGATGCACAATGTTCAACAACTATATATAAACAAGATTCAGAGATGAGAAAGGTCCACACCTGATAAAT
>LPNX010961828.1:155407-175405 GCA_001517045.1 Pseudotsuga menziesii | reverse complement strand
CAAGGCTATGGTCACCCTTTAACAATTATTATGTCCAGAAAAGTGAGGAAAGAGGCAAAACCACATGGGGAAAATCCTCCCTCAAGATAGGACAAGGCAAAAATATTGAAATATGTCTTCAACATATCTTCGTCTTCACTTTAATGAGCTGAATGAACTGCTTCTGGATGAAGGACTTGCTAAAGAAATCATGAACTCCATGATCATGCGCTGGAGTGTAGAACCTGCAAGAAGGAAGAGGAGAGACTCCTTGTATCTCATCATCTGATGAATTAGGAGCATTATCTGAATGCTTCTTGCTGCTGTAAAACTCTAATATGCAAACATAATCTGAAATGGAAAAGAGATCTGTGCATACTCCTTTCCAAAGAGTACAAAAAATAAGGCAATTTATTTCACACCCAATTCCCTGAATAGCTGCAAAATTGTGATGTGAATCACATGTCAATCTTCCAATCTGAGGTAGCACCTATATAGATCTGATATGAGGTTGATAAAACTCTGATATATCAGAAATATTAACATATGGAACAGCAAGGACAAATTCTTCAATGGCTCCATGAGGATATAGGGCTAGACTAGGAAAATTATGAGCAACTGGGAAAAACTGATAAGTGTAAAAATCTGAATGATGGATGGGCAGAATGAGATGTTCACAATCTTCAAGAAGGCTCTGAGTATTGATGCCAAGATCAAATAAGGATATTCTGAAGCTCATGAGATCAAGTAAAGTAAGTGGTATGACACAAATAAGGCTTGATGTGGCTAAGCAAACATCCTGGAAGTCACTGAGTTGCGCACCATCAATGAGAGAGGCATGCAAGAGGTGTGAAGGATTTGGCACATAGATATCAGAATCTAAGATAGGAGATTGAGAGAACAATGAATGGGTTATAGGATCATAATCAACATCAATAGCAGCAGCTCCATATGTTACTTCTTTTTCATCAATAGTATCACAAGAAGAAAAATCACCTTCAAGAGACACAGAAAAAGATGGCTCTTCAATATTTGCTTCTTCATTGAAGGAGGAAGCATTCGAATGAAAGAGGGCAGCAGAAACATGAACTGTATGAGAAACTTCTTCATCATGATCAACTTCATCAGAGAATGTAGAGGCCAAGAAATCTTGAGAGAGAGAACAAGAGGAGATGCTAGGTTCGCTCCATGCTTCATCTTCGATTTCCTGCAAACCAAAAGCTTTGTCCAAAATTTTCCAAAGGTCATATGGATATTCAGCAGAATCTATGAGATGATATATATTTGGAGACATTCCCAAACACATAATTCCATAAGCTCTATCACAATTATTTATCCAATCAATCTTCTCTTCATAAGACTCAGGTTCACTCAATGCACCAATGGAGACATCAAAGAGACATTGCCTCTTCAAGTATGCACTCATCTTTGGCTTCCAATCAGCATAGTTGAAAGGAGATAGTAGAGGAACTTTTGAATCCATATTGAAGTTGTTGATATGCTCTAAGAGATACTCTCTGCAACCTGCAAAACAAACTAGGAGAAAATCTTGTAAGCTAGACAAGCTCTTCTTCAAAGAGGGATAGGAGACTGGAAGCGCTCCTCAACTTTGTAGAACTTGATCAACCTTGTAGCTCTTATACCATGTATAAATAATAGATCAATTCTATGTGCAATGATGCTAAGAAGAAGCACAGGAAATAGATCTTGCTACTAAGAATTCTCACAAGCATACACAGGAAAATAAGAGACAAGAAAAGAGATTGAATCACATGAATGAAGAGATGAATATTGGTGTGTGTCCTTCCATTGAATAATTATGAATAATAGTGTACATAAATAGTACATCCCTCATGGGGAAGTTGAATTGTATGGAAACAACTCATAAAGCTCAAAAAGGCTGACTTACCAAAATATAGCAAACCCCCATAGGTGGATAAAGCACTTGCTAAATCTATCAAGGACCTCATGAGTTGGAAAAAGCATGAGTGAGTTGTCAAGGAGATGGAAGTAACATGCTAATCCTAGAAAATGGAGAAAAAATAATGGAGGATGGGTTGGAAACAAAAGCACCCAGTTTCCTAGTTGACTAGCTTTTATCTTATCCATAGAAAAGCAGGATAAAGCAAAAAAAGTAGAAAAAGCATAAAAAAGCAGAATCTGCTATAAGGTCCTGCATACTAATTCTAGATGAACCCAGAATCAGAAATAACTCATTCCTAGGATATAGATGGCATGCATTGACTTTAACGTGCCACCTAATTAAGCTAGTGGGTGAATAATTAATCAAATAATGATTAATTATTTTATCCTAAGTTGTGAGTGGGTTTAATATATTCCAACAATCTGGTTCTGCTGTTTCTCTTCTCCAAAGAACTCAGCCTCCCAGCTCTGCAACACTAAGGGAAGATCTCCAGGGCAAAGGTGTAGGCAAAGCGAGTCCTGATTCCTCCAGCATAACAATGCATAAATTCAAAGTCCTCTTCATGGCCTTTCCTACCTCTATTTATATGGGTGAAATAAGGTAGTTTCGAAGGTTGGAGAAGTTACAGCAGTTAAGGAAATTAAGTTAAATAACTTAACTAATATCTACTTAACGCGAGTTTTTATGTTTAAATGCTAAGAAGCACATTCGCGGGTATGCATTAGAGCAACCCGCGAATGATTCGTGACTATGTATAAGGGCAACCCGTGAATACATAGATTCGCGACTTGCTACAAAGGAGACTCGCGAATGACTCGTGAGTTGTATATAAGGATAGTCGCGAATACATCCTAACATGTCAAAAATGGCAAAGTAACTAGCTGGATAGAGGCAGAATGTATTTCATGATAAGCCAAGCTATAGTGTTCTGGGAAAACCTTAATCCATAGATGTCCTTTTGTGTGCCAACATTAGGAATGTCGGCACTCAGACGGAGAGGTGCCAATCTGGTGTATAATAAGGATTCCATTGATTTAACTGAAAATCCTTTTATTATTTTGCTTGGCAGTGAAATAAATGAAATTGTAAAGTATTTGAGATCCGTCGGACAATGTGGAAAACAACTCATTGACTGTTTGTTTGCTGACTGGATCGGGTATTGCACCTATGACTCCTACCTTGAATAAGGTGCGTGGACAGTCCATATCAGTCGTGATAAATGTGGAAGTCGATTTTGAAAAGATTGATCGTGGTAAATGATTTCCACAAAAAAAAGGGAAGATCCACAAACCCATATTTGATCATATATAAATGGTTAGGATTGAACCTGCAAATAAATGAATGGTTCAAAAGAAAAGAGAAAGGCATATTGAGGAAGATGAGAACTCAAGGTCTAGAATAATATGGGTTTGTGCAACCCGAAGTCTGTAAGGCAGAAAGCAGAAGGAAAACAATCGCAAAAAGAATTGGGAAATGTCAAAGTTCCGCTACCCGAAATATGGAAGATTGACATTCTAGAAAACATCCACATAAGATGGATGGTGCGGAAGAAAAATGGTGAAATGCAGAAATATCGAAATGACATGTTGAAAAACTCACAAACCCAAAATCTGCAATTCGAAAGATCGATGATTCCGAAAATATCCGCATAAGATTTTTTTTATGCTTAAAAAATGGAATCTTTGAAGGTGATAGAAAATACATGTGACCAATTGAAGATATTACCTATAGTTCCTATATAATATGCCAAATGATACCATCCCAAATTTAAATAGTGGAAATTCCCTGTGCCATAAAATCTATTGATCATGGCCACAAGTAGTTTGTAGGGTTCTATGAACAAGAAAAATGGATACTTCTTTTTATGTCTGAGTATGAGAGTAATAGGGTTGTCCATCTAGGTTTTCAATAGCACACCAAGTTAAATATTACTTTAAAACTCCTTTATGATATCCTTCATAAGAATATGATGTGGATTCTTCAATGCAGAAATCTTAGCAAAGGTATCCAACTTGATGGAAGCATAAACATTCTTATTAGCATCTTTAAAAGTTCTATTTTGAACATCAACAAAATCGATTAGACATTTGAGCAAATGTGTTTATGGTATATTGATGATATATGCACCAATTGTATGGAACTATTAATTTTTTAGAATATTATAAACCCACTTCATACTTATGATATCATTAATTAATCATTTCTGGTTAATTTCCTATGTACTAGACTAGGTAGTTGGCCTCTACTTGCACCACTTTGTTAATACCTTCCATATTTACATCTAAGAGCTCCTTATACTAATTCTAGATAATATTATTCTAAAATTATTGAATTCCCTTATTAGTAATCACACCTTCCTGCCATTTTTTTTCTTTAGATTGCTTTTTCCTTCTTTTCAATGGATAAGGTAAAGCTAGTAAACTAAGCAACTACTATATTTTGGGTCCAACTCATACTCCATGATTTTATCTCTAGATTCCATGATTAGAAATATTTTTCATCACTCATCATCACTCACACATGCTTTATCCAATTCGTGAGCTCTTGGATTGATTAGGAAAATGATTTAGTCACCTTTATGGCTTATTCATATTTACCAATCCTGCTTTATGAGATACCATGAGTTGTCTCCTTATCAACTCAATTTTACCTATCAAGGATGTATTATTTATGTACACTATTGTTTACTAATAATACATTGAATATTCTCCAATAATTCTTCACTTCTCTTATGTTTACTCTTATTATTCTTCTCTCTATTTTTCTTGTGCATGTTTGCGAGAAATATCATTGTAGCAAGATCTACTTCCTGAATTTCCACATGCTATCAAAGTTTATGATCTCAAGGTATCATCACTCTATATCATAGCACATCAAGCATCCAATCCCTCTCTAAACAAGATCTTGATTGAGCTTACAAAGAATTTCTTCTAAAGTTTTTTGTGCAGGTTACAAAGGGTATATCCATGAACGCAACAACAACAAAGCATGGATTTTTCTTAATCTATGATAATGAATCGCATCGAATATAATGAATTGAAGGCAAATATTAGCATTCTATTATGAAGTAAGGAACTCTATATAGTTTCTATGGCTTTAGAGAATGAACCAAATGTTGTTATTGAGAAAGAAAATTTGCATAATAGAGTGGATGAAGTCTATGGACTGCTTTGTCTCTCAATTGATTTGGATTTTCTTTTTAACATCGATAGTTTGACCACCCAAAATAAAGTGTGTACAAAAAATGAGTCTCTCTTTGGACTATAATATTAGATAAGAGCACGTCGATTGGAGAATGAGTTAATCTCATTGAGTCCAAGTAGTTTCGAGTCCATTGAAGGGTTCTTCACCCAGGTCAAGTCACTTATTTTTTTCTCAAACAACGTGGGATTGATATGAAGGAAGATAAATTAATTCTTTCTATCCTTTAAAATTGGGTCTCGAGTCCTCATTTTTTTTTGTCAACTTTCCATGCTACTAGTATTTCTATTTCAAATTGGAAAATTCCTTCTTTAACTACATTCATTGGCTCATTCACAAAAGAGCAAGACAAATCAATTCAAATGGGGGATCTTAAAATATCCAAAAGAATAGATCATGCTCTTTTTGTTCATGGAAGGAAGAATGCAGTGTCTAAATAGAAGAAAAAAGTGAAATAGAAAAATCCAAAGTCAAATAATGAAGATGAAGGTTAGAATCCTACTAATGAAGGTTCAAATTCGAGAAGAAAGTCAAGAAGAAAGGGACATCATCCAAGTGTTATTATTAAATAAAAATGTTTCATTTATAGAATAAGTGTTTCAAGAATAAAATGGACATCCTAGATGAGTTTCTTGAGAAGCATAACATTGATGTACTCGATGAACTAGAAAATCTTGATGAATCCCCATAACATTGTCACAATGTATAGTCCCAACGTATTAACAATTATGCTTTGAGTGCTAGCGTTAAATACATTTCTAAATTATCTGATATTGATTATTTTTATGATATATCTGAATTACAAATATCGGTGTCTTCCTTGGATAAACCACCTATCAGTTCACTAGATACATCTCCTAATACTTGTGTGTTTTCACTAGTTCCTGACTTGTATTTATCCATCTCTTTCTCACTCCATTCAAATGTTTCATATTATGATTAAGAAGTAATTTTTTGGGATGATATGTATGTTATGACATCATCCATACCATTTAACAATCCTTTGAATACTCATAAGACTATACAAACCCCAAGCTCACTAGTTGATTCATCCATGGATTCTTATGCAGTGTCACGTGTTTATGTTGGTTTCAAGTCTTGTCTATTTTTCACCTGTTGTTTATCCATATAATTAGTCATATTTGGACTTATTTTACACATGTATGGATCTGATATAAACAACTATGGTTCATATTTCAATTCCATATACAATTCATATTTACTCATCCATCAAGTTTACCTAGTTGCACATATGTTTCCTATCATGGACTTGTATACTCATGGAGACACTATAACTTTGGTTTTTTATGCTCCATATGTTAATAATTCAGAGTCTTTTAAACCTCATTTTAGAATTGGGAAGGTGGTACATTATTTTGGAAGGAAGATATACCATTTAGTTTATCATTTTGCATCTATACAAGGAACTAATTCTATTGAGTTTTTTACTCTTTGGGAAGGAGTATGCACATATATATTTTCCTTTACTAATTATGTATTTAGATAAGAGTCTGTTGGAAGCAAGAAGCATTCAGATAATGTTCACCCATCATCATATGATGAGATACAAGGATCCTCTCCATTCGTTTTTTATAGAGAATACAATTAAGCTTTAGCGCATGACAATGGACTTCAAAACTTCTTCGTCAGTTTCTTCAACAAGAATTAGTTCAGTCAGCTCATCCAATTAAAGAAAAATATAGAGTGAAGATATTTTTGTAATTTCAGTTCCATGTCCTTATTACGGAGGATTTTTCCCATGTGGTTTTGCCTCTTTCCTTAGTTTTCTGGACAAAATAAATTTTAAATGGTGACTATAGCCTTGTTGTTGGGCCCTATATATATTTTGGATATTTATCATTCCACCATAAATTCAAACATAAGAAGGTGTGTTATAATATTATAAACCCACTTCATACATAGGATATAATTAATTAATAAATTTTGGTTAATTTCCTATGTACTAGACTAGGCAATTGGCCTCCAATTGCACCAATTGGTCAATACTTTCTATATTTACATATAGGATCCCCTTATAGTGATTTTAGATAATGTTATTCAAAGTTGATTGACATCCTAGATTAGTAACTACACCTTCCTTCCATTCCTTCCTTTAGACTATTTTTTCATGCTTTTCATTGGATAAGGTAAAGCTAGTCAACTAGGCAATTGCTACCTTTTGCGGCCAACTCATCCTCAATGATTTTCTCTCCATATTCCATGATTAAAAATATTTTACATCCCTCATCATCAGTCACTCATGGGTGAGTCCGCGGACCTGGGTAACACTTTTTGGCAAGTGCATTTCGGCAAAAACAGAAAAACGCACCTCGGTCGAGGGCTTGTTAAACCCTCAAACAAGGTCTTAATATCTCAACCGAGGTGCATTTTTCAGTCGAGGGCTTTACAAACCCTCGGTCGAGGTTTCGTTAAGACCTCGACCGAGGTATTTAAATACATCAGTCGAGGGCTTAAGAAAATAGACTTAGCCCACATTCAAGCAAATGAAAAATTTTCTGTGCCTTGCAGAGGTGTACACCCTTCCATTCCTAGCACATAACTGAGCAGAGTTGATACCGATAAATTCACCAACGAATCTTCTATCCATTGAGGTATCATACATGCATTTTGGCATTCATATGAAATTTATTTTTTAATTACTTCTAAAACTTATACTTAGAAAACCACACTGCAACTTTGAAGCAGCTCAAAGAAAAATATGCAAAGTTAAAAATACACAACCAAAAAATTCTTTAAAATGTACACATCACATATCGACGTGTCCTCTTCAAAAGAGTATCCTTGGTTTTTCAATTTTTGAAAAAATAGAAAAATTTGCTTTACGTGGACAAATATGTGTTTAAAACGATGCTGAAATCGAATGTGGTCACTTTCGAAAAATAATAAATAATTGTATAATGCGAAAAAAATTAACAAAAAAATATGCACATCACACTGCATTTTATGTAGATCATGCTCATATATATATATTTTTAAAATTATTAATGCAAGATTGAATTACTCTACGTGGACACGAGCCACTTATTAGCTTCTTCAAATTTTTAAGGTCACACAGTTCATTAAATGCAAAAATTCACACATTAAATGACATGGGAATATTTAAAAAAAAATATCACTATGAAGCCAACATAATATTCTACAATTTGTTTTTTTACTGCAAGTCAAAATTCACATGGCATATATGCGTTTTGAGGGCTTCTATCTAGCACATGACTAAAAAATCAGGTTTTCATCACCAAATTTGGCCAAAAAGTGTTTCCCATCTTCATGGAATCACCTTCATTCTTTATCCAATTTGTTAGGTCTTGGACTAATTAGGAAAGTGATTTAGTCACCTTTGGGGGTTTTTCATATTTAGTAAGACTTCTTTATAAGATAGCATGAGTTGTCGCCTTAGAAACTCGATTTCACCTCTCAAGAATGTATTATTTATGTACACTATTTTTGACTAATAGTACATGGAATATTCATGAATTACTCTTCACTTCTCTTCTTCTCAGTCTTGTTATTCCTCTCTCTATTTTTCTTGTGCCTGTTTCTAAGAAATATTTTGGTAGCAATACCTACTTCCTAAATTTCTACAGAATTATTGATGTTTTGACAGAATGGGCCTTCGTTATTGAAATCATAAAATTGTTTCTATTGAATATGGAATAGATCTTATCCCAATAAAGGCATTGTGTATCATACACCTGATCATCTCTGTCTGACTAGAAACCAAAATTAAGATGTTTAGTCTTTAAATTATTTGCAAGAGATTTAGATGTGGTTCCCTTAGCCATAGTGTTCACTGGAATTATTTAATGCAATTAAACCTCATAAATTCTTGGAATTTATTAAAATAAAAAGAATCTAATTAAAACATAAGATACTTGGAGATCGAAATAGTAACTCTTAGAAAATACGTAAATCTTCTTGGTTGTAGGGATTAATGCTTTCTATGAAATTGGTGTCGAATTCAAACTTTGATTAAGTTAATAATTCTACATGAGATGGTTTAAAAAATGCATAATGGTTTAAAATCGATGGTTTAAATTATTATTAGTGATAAATGCAGTCACTACTTAAATTATTGTGGCTCATACCAAAATTTGAATTAAAAAATGAGCTTATTATGTGGGACCTAGAAAGCCAGGAGTCAGGGATTGGGGACTAAAATGAATGTGATGGTTAATAATACCCCAACTTTTAAGTGTTTAAATAACCATGACTGAGTCGTAAGATTGGGAATCGAAAGTTAGGAGGGAAAACAATATATGAATTAGTAACCTCTAGATTTCAAATTTTCGAAAATAACACGGGTAGTAAAATTCGAGCATTGAAAGTTGGAGAACAAATTTGAAACTAAAATAAAAAGAACTTCCTGTTTTGACTTCGAAATTAAAAAAAAAATGCGGTCTACAAATCGGTATGCAAAATTGAAATTTCAGAAATAATCATCGATTCTCGATTATTGAAAATTTAGAAAACATGAAGTCGTGGGTATAAAATTAGGGAATCTAAGAAAGGGATATCATCATACTGAATTACGACTGCCAACTTTTGTTTTATGTAATAAATTCATCAAATAATTTGGAATTTTATTAATGAAAAATTGTTCCACTTCAGGTCTTTTACAAGTTCCATTAGGAATAAAACAAAACCAATTCAATCAAACCAAAAAAATGTTAAGAACAATAACTAAGTATCGAAATAATTTAAACCAAAGGGGGATCTTATCTTTCCGAAAGATGGGAACATTGTTACTACAACAAATGGAGTCTCTCTAGGAAGGGCCAATTATATCTATTCAGTCATAAATAAAGAATGCATTAGTCATTTGAAATTTAAATTAATATTATGGTAGTTATGACATAGCTGACTATGTTTAACGAACACAAATCGATGAGTTTTCCAATTTTTAGAATTCATGCTCAATATTACCAGTAAGCACAAAGTCGAGGGGAGAGGGGACTTTTCCATGCTATCTTTTTGTGAAGTTTATTGTAAGAAGAAATACTTCCTTTTATATTAAAGAAAGCTATATTTTCTGCCAGAGAAGGAGATGTGAAGTTTCAAATGCATGTTGTAGATTGGTTGAAAGTCGAATTATTTCTGTTTCAGCTTATTCTACAAATAGTGAGATCGTTCTGACTTATGAATTGCTTCAATGCTATGAATGATTTCCTGTTATTTTAGGAAATTTATGCAGTATATTGAGTGATGAATGTTTTAACTAACAATGAGATATCTCTTTGTTTATCTTTCTAAGTGTATTCATGTATTCTAAATTATGAACATTTATCTGTATTATTTTTTATGCATGTTTTATAGTACATTACTCATCATTAAATATAATCTTGCTCCCTAGGGATAGGCTAGATAGAATTAGTTAGCTTAGCATAGTTGTTATATGTTTATGATTTAGAAGCAAAATGGGTAATAAGATGAGAGGTAAGAACCTGTGCATCACATTGTGAACTCTTTGTTGTCTCTATCAATTGCACTTAGATTAGGCACTTGCATATCATATATAAAATAAAACAAAAAATATACTTAAACGGTGGATCGGGTCGCAACTGGTAAGACAGGCTTAAAATGTTACTTTACCTATGGTAGCTGGACCGTATGCCGGATGGATTCCCCATACCAAACAATAACAAAGTAATTGGGAACGTTTATTGGGGAGAATCCCTACTGTTGTTACCTAGGATTTTCCAGGCCTCAACAACTTTGGTGCTAGAAGGAGGGCCGCCAGTGCATGGCTGGCTGAGGAAATTTGTTTTCTCGAGAATACTTCGACAGTTATAGTTCTGAATCCAGTTTCCCTATCAGACCTAGTCCTAAAGAAAACGTTACATAGTATCTCTACCCTATTGATAATGAGGTGGTTGATGAATTTAGGAGAATCACAAGGGCATATGCAAAGAATATTGGAGGATGGCACATTATTCCTGCTTTGCCTAGAAGGGAGTTGTGTAAGAGAGACCTTCCTTACAGTGAAAATTCAGTATTAGTGGAAGAATTTGAAGAGTTGGCAGAAACAACTTTGCAAGAGATGGTGCAACCTTTAAATAATCCAAGATGAGAATCCCCTCACTGCTCACCTTTCCGAGCCCCTGTCCAGTATCGACCTCAATCTCCACTTAGAATCATGGAAAATGTGAATACAAATCAGCCTCCTCCACCACCTGCCCTGCTTGGAGAGATAGATCCCCTTTAAACCTTACTCCTCTGTTACATGCCATGCCTTAGAATTTTGATAATTCTTTGCTTAAGTTTGAACTGAATAAATAAATCTTTGTGAATGACCATTGGCAAAGTTTTTACCTAGCTTTGGAGGGCTTACAAGCAGTGGAGAATGAAGACATAGTCTACAAATTATTCCCACATACTCTCAAGGGTAAAGCCGCCTCATGGTATTTTTTCCTATAGGAAAACTCAATCCCAAATTGGAACACCTTTGAGAGATTGTTTCGAAACAAGTATGGAAGTCAGAGAACTACTACTTTAATGAAAGAATTGCTTGCCCCCAGAAAGGAAAAGAAAGAAAGGGTGCATAATTTCACTCAAAGGTTTGTTGCCTATGTAAATAACTTTGATACAACTATAAAACCTTCTTAGAACACCTTAATTGAGTATTACACTTCAGCTCTAGGTCCCGACCTAGATATGTTTGTCAAAATATTAGTTAAACCCACCTTAGTGGAAACATATGAGGAAGCTAAGAAATTGGAAGCCAAAATGGATAGTATAGACCAATATCCTCTACAATCAGATGAAAAGAATTTCGGAAACATAAAGCATTTGTTGTTAACTAATCCTAAAGATGAGCAGTCAAAGGAATTAGATGGTGTGGTAAAGATGGTGCAGAAACTTTCAAATAGATTAATTGATCTGGAAAGGGAGAAGGAGGCCCATAACCAATACAAAACTTATTATAAAAAAGAGAGATGACAGTGGTCCATCCAAACCTCCCTCTCATAGTCCCTCGGATATGAACTTAACTGAAGTGGGAATGGAAAATTTCTGTACATTCCATCAACAGCCTCACTCTGAAAAAAATTGCCCACAGTGGATAAATTCTATGACTTTAGTGATGAATAAGTTACTATATTCCAAGTTAACGTAAATTGTGGATGAAAGAGAGAAAGTTCATGAACCAACAGAGACAAAAGAAGAAGACACTATGGTTTTATGGGATTGTGTATCCCTATTTAGTATAGATGATGAAGGCCTCATTGAGGAAGAAGAAATATCCAAAAAAATGTTACAATAAGGAGTCAGGGCCAATTGAAAGAGTATAACATGATAATTCCCAAGATAAAGAAACTTCAAGAGAACATGAAAAAGATAAAAAATAATACTCAGACCATTAATATACCAGAGTTTGTCATCACAAGCCAGAATCCCAAGGCAATTAGTACGACTGTGAAGTCTACAGAAAACAAAGTGTAAAATATCAAGAAAAATTCCACTGAGCATGAAATGGGATACGGCATAGTAGAAGATATTAAAAAGACTAAAGAAAACATGTCTTTGTTTGGAATGTGTAACTTTCCCCAACAAAAGGAAAACCTATTGAAAGCACTTGAGACACCTATAAATGATAACGAGGCTAAGGAAGATATTGGTGAAGTGAGTATAGGGGGGAGGTATAAATATAGAACTCCAGCGTTCCTACTCATTTTTGAAATTTTCAATTTCAACATGCATAACTGTTTGGTGGACTCCAGAGCATCAGTGAATGTCATGATGCTTTTAGTCTGCAAGCAAATAAATGGTCAACCCAAGCTAGCTACAGGTCAAGTTGTCCAATTAGATAGTACTACAGTGAAATTGGTAGGAGAGATGAAGGATGTCCTAATACATTTGTCAGCAGATGAGAGAGTCTGCCAGTATATAGACATTGTGGTAGAAAATATCCCAGACGCATATGGGTTGGTTTTGGACTGGTCTGCAAAATTAGATGGTTATTTTTCCTCATATTGGTCACATTTGTGGTTTCGCTACAAAGGTAGTCAAAATAAGATAAAGTTGTTGAGGGAGCCTTAGATGAGGCACAACGTAACACAGTTGGAGGGGAAGAATGAGACAGTTAAATCTGTTTGGGGGAACTATTTCCTTGATATTGAATCATGAAATTATTAAGCTGAAGAAGCCAAGGACACATCAGATACCCAGCCCGATCTCCTTCAGTTTTCTGAGGTTGATCAGATTGATTGTAATATAGTAGAGTTAGTCTCAGATGCAGATAATAGTTCAAATTCAGTGGGATTAGAAAAAAATTTCATTCTTTATTTTGATGGTTCCAAAATCCTGGAAGGATCAGGAGATGGCTGTGTCCTGATGGATCGCAAAAAAATAAATATTTTATTTCCAGTAGATTAGAATTTGAGTGCACTAATAACATAGCTGAGTATGAAGCATTAGTCCAGGGACTAAAACATGCAATGGAATTGAAAGTAAAAAAAATCTAAAAGTGTATGGAGATTCTAAAATCATTTTTAAACAAGTACAAAATAAAATCCATTGCATATCACCACATTTTAAGACATATCAAAATGAAGTGTGGGATTTACTAACAAACTTTGATGCATTCAATATCACTTCAATTCCTAGGTTAAAGAATGTAGCAACTGACCTATTAGCTACTTTAGTTGCAAGGCTAGTACCCACGAATAACAGACGTTCAATTGAATTGTTTTCCAGGCCTTCTATTCCAAACAATATCACCAATTTGAGGGCATTTGATGATGATTAGCAAATCTTGGAGTGTCTAATGAATGATGAAACCTTCAAAGGAGCCATAATAGATGATGAAGAACATCAAGAGAACATTTAGAATGGAAATTTCATTCCTAAAGGAGTTAGAACATTGGAACAGATGTTTGATCTAGACAACAAGTTTAGAAGACCAACAAATGTCAAGACACACATCTTGTCTTTGCAATTTGAACTGATTAATCTAGGGTCAGAGGCTGATCCCAAATATGTCAAGCTAGGGAAGTTTTGCTCACTTGGGGAAAGAACCAAATTCATCATCTTGTTTAGACAATATAAGGATGTCTTTTCATGGGCATATAAAGACCTCAAAACTTATTCCACGAAAATTATACAAAATTTCATTCCAATCAAAGTTGGAGTCAAACCTTTCCAGCAGCGTCTAAGGAAGATGCACCCCAAACTGGAACCTTTAATTCAGAGAGAGTTGAAGAAGCTTCTTAATGCTAAGATCATATTCAAGGTTAGACATTCATAATTATATTCAAACTTGGTGCCAATATGAAAGAATTATGGAGAGATCAGACTCTTTGTTGATTTCAGAAATTTAAACCGTGAATACGATAAAGACAATTACCATGTCCCACCCATGGAACGGATATTACAAATGGTCTCAGGATCTGAGTTTTTTTCTCTGTTAGATGGATTCTCAGGCTATAACCAATTGTTAGTAGTAGAAGAGGACATACTGAAGACCACTTTCAGAACCAAGTGGGGGACTTTTGCATATAGGAGAATGCCCTTTGGACTCATTGACGCTGGAGCAACTTTCTAAATGGATATGGATATAGATTTTTGCATTCTAATTGGCTGAATTGTAGTGGTTTATTTTGATGATGTCATGATATTTTCTAAAAAAAGAGAGGAACATGTGTTTCATTTGAAACAAATTTTTGAACGATGTCGAAAGTATGGAATTTCTTTAAATCCAAAGAAATGTGTGTTCGTTGTTACAAAACGAAAGCTATTAGGTCACATAATTTAAAAGAAATTGATCTCAATAGACTTGGAGAGGATTAAAGCAATACAACATATCTCTTTTCCCCATAATAAAAAAGGCATGCAGTCTTTTACGGGGACAATAAATTTTGTGTGAAGGTTTGTGCCAGACTTTGCTCAGATAGTCAAAACTTTGCAACAAATGGTCAAGCAAAGTCTTCAATTCAAGTGGACTGATTTAGAGAAAGTTGCATTTAACAAGATCAAAACATCAATAGTCCATGCACCATCCCTTAAAAATCCTAACTTTGAAAAGGACTTCATCTTGTACACTTTTGCTTCAGACGATTCATTTGCAGTGGTGCTTATGTAGAAAGAAGATGGGGGAGATGAGTACCCCATATCGTTTATGAGCACCTGCCTACAAGGGGTTGAATTGAATTATCCTACAATTGATAAGCAAGATTATGTGGTTTTTAAGGCGGTGAAGCAATTCAGACCATATATACTGAAGACCTATACGAAAGTGATAGTTCCACACCCGATAGTTAGATCTCTTTTCGTACATAAAGAGTTAGGGGAAAGAAGAGGTAAATAAGTGATAGCCTTATAAGAATATGACTTAGAATTCAAACCAGCGACCATAATCAAAGGACAAGGACTCTGTTAGATTTTTATCATTCAAGCTAGCATTATGATATTAGGATCTTTAACTGAGAGAATAACATGCACAAAAATAAAGCACAAGAGATAAGAGACACAAATAAATTTTCCTCGGGGAAACCATAAAGGATAAAACCCTGCAACTTCCTCAGAGATACAATCAGCACCAAAATTAAAACCCAAAAACATAAAGATGATTTCTTGACAGCAGTAGTCTCTTTCTTGTCCCAGCAACTTCTCCTCTGACTCATGCACCCCAATGAGTGAATGTGTGTGTGAGAAATAGAGAGGCTCACTCTCTATTTATATTCTTTCGTTCACTTGAAACCCACTCCAACATGTCAGCCTCACTTAACAATTACTTACTAGAGCTGGCATCTCTAGGAGTGTCTAATAACGCTAGTGCCCCACAACTTGTGGGAACTTTTCCTCCTCCAACCAACAAGGAGGATTATCCTTAACACAATGGTGGGGACTATTTCCCTGACTTACAATGACTCACCTACACTCGGCTTCTCTAGGATAGTCTAATAACCCTAGGGCCCCATAACTATGGGGACTTTAACCCTTGACCAATAGGAGGGTCACCCACAATGACTTGACATGACTTGTTTATATTATAGAAAATTCCCAGAATAAACATCGGGGTATGACATGACTCAATTACATTACAGACACATCCCAGAATAAACATCGGCATACAATACATAAGATATACAGATGAATACATTCCGAAGTTATAATTACATCAACATGGTCTGTAAATTGATGACCAAGAGTAAGGAGAATGAAGAAAACAATTGGGAGAATCAAGCTGAGTTACACATGGTTGATGTATGTCCTTTATTTATAGCTCTAGAATCTTGGTACAGAGACCTAGTTCATTATCTTCAAGAAGGATACTTTCCTAAACACTGGAATCCTAAGAAGAGGAGAGCGTTATGCTTAAATTCAACCTCATATCAGATTATTGATGGATTCTTGTTTATAAAAAACTATGATGGATTCTTGTTTAGAAAAAACTATGTTGGAGTTTTTCTCAGTTGCTTGGAACACGGAGATGTAGCTAAGGTTGTTATAGAGATAGATGATGGACCTGTTGGAGGTCATTTCTTAGGAGATACTACAACACAGAAGATCTTGAGAGTTGGGTATTACTAGCCAACTCTGTTCAAGGATGCTCATGCTCATGTTAGGAAACGTGACACTTTCCAAAGGAGCAGTGGAAGACAAGAAAAGACAGCGGGACCATTAAAGACAGTTCTTATTTCTGAACCATTTGAACAGTGGGGGATTGATATTATTGGAGAGATCAATCAAAATTCTTCGTTGCAGCACAAGTACATCTTGACTGCAACAAACTACTTCACCAATTGGGTAGAAGCTATCCCATTGCGAAAAGTGAATGAAGATGCAGTTATGGACTTCTTGCAATACCATATTATGACCAGGTTTGGGGTTCCAATTTCCCTAGTTTTTTATAGTGCTTCCTATTTTTCATCTATTAGACTGAATGCATTTGAAAATGAGAAAGGGATTAAGTTACATTATTCAACTAACTACTATCCACACGGTAATGGTCTAGTAGAATCTACAAATAAAAATCTCATTAGGATTTTGAAGAAAATAGTCATAGAAAATCAAAGGAGTTGGCACATAGATCTACCTAATGCACTCTAGGCTGACAAAGTCACACCCAAGAACTCCTTAGGCATGTCACCCTATACTCTAGTCTAGAGGAAAGAAGCCATCGTGCCTCCAAATATTTTGTTGCCTTCCTCTCAACTAGCTCAAGCCTCTAGAGGAACTAAAAATGAGGTCTTGTGAATCTGAATTAATACCATGCTAAAGTTGGAAGAGTCTAGATCCAAGTCAAAAGAGAGGTTTAAGCACCAGCAAGAGATAATGAAGAACTGGTTCAATAAGCACAAAGCCGGAAAGAAGGAATTTGAAGTAGGTGATTTGGTTCTTAAATGGGATCACCCGCATGATGAGAAGGGAAAACACACTAAACTTCAGCAGTTATCGATAGGCCCTTTTCATATTGCAGAGAAGCTAGGCCCCTTAACCTATAAATTATGATACTTACAGGGGTGGGAAGAGAAATTTCCAGTAAATGGTTTAGTTCTCAAGCCATATTTTTCTTAATACTGTCTGGTTTTTCTTTGTACATAAATAAACCTTTTGATTGGTTTCAATTTTCTCTTTATTTAGGTTAGTTATGCTTTATTTACACTTTGATCTCTTAAAGTCATATTTCTTGCATTGGTTTTTGTTGCCTTTACTTTATGTTTTCAATAAACCAACACAACCTTTGGTGTTGGAGTTCCTTAGAGCTCTGGATAAACTGAAGATCTTTTGACTAAAGGATTATTTGTTTTGAACACATTGAAGTCCTATTTAAACCCTGTAAAATAACTAAGGTAAAAAAAGTACATAATACTATTTTGAGGCTCCATTCACTTCACACTCAAGTCTTTCCTAGGAAGCTAGCAACAAAAGGCCCATGGAAAGGAAGCAGGGTGAACAGCTGTATGGTATTTAAATAATCCCATGCCACAAATGAAAGTCAAAAGGCCAAAGGAGTCAAATTTCCCAGAAAGAAAGCATACATCAAAATACATACTGAATAAAATCAGTTTGGATAATATTGCTCAAAGGTTCTTCTCCATCCATGAGCTTAAAGAAAATATATATCACACAAAAGGACAATATGGATAGAAGAAGCTAAAACAAATTTCAAATGAAGAAAGCAATCCGGGAAGACTCAAAAGGACAAAAGTCTAAAAAAAGCATCAAAAGAATCCAAAAGGCATGGGAATGAGGAACAAACAAATATATCTGTTCACACCCTGTTACAATCATGTCGTGTCTAAGTTGGAAGTAGTCTGAAGGCAGAATTAAAATGAACCTCATACCTTGGCCTCATAAGAGTTATCAAGACATTGAAATCCTGGTTTCCTTTTCCTATTGGATAGTAATTAGTGTTAAAGTTTATAAATCTTACATCCTAGAAAAATATGGGAATCTTAAAGAAATCTAATTAAGTCTATTTTAATAGATATTTTAGGGCAGTTACGGTTTTAAATGTAGTTTTCAGAGATCTATGTTTGCTAACAAGTCACCAATTGTTCCTGCTGCAACAACTACCCAAATTTTTATTTTATTTTTTAGGACCCCTTTGAAACTCTTAGTTTTTCTCCTTAAAATGATTTGAATTTGATTTTTCATCTTTTACAATTCCTAATTATCATTAAGAGTTCCATAGATTCATTTTTTCACTAAGACAGAAAGTGATTTTTGATCAGCTACAGCATGTGGTTTCCCATTTTCGAACCACTACAAAGGATTCATATTTGTCTTCAAGCCACCACAACAGAGCCTTCTTTGAGTTCGGGGCACTTCGTTGGGTCAGTTTTTCATTTGTGAGCCGTGACAGTGGGTGTACTTTTATTTCAAACCCGCAGCGGATTTATTGTCGTGATCAAGCCATTATAGCAGGCATCTTTTTCATTTGCATGTCTGTTGTTTTTAACATCGACTACAAAAAAACGTTTTGCAAGTCACACCCACTATGGTGTCGAACCTCATGATTTGTCTTTTGTATTGATATCTGGGGGTCACTATGGCAGGCACATCCTCCGATTTCACTCGCTACGGCGGCTGGTTCTACAATTGTGTTATGGAAGTAGTTTCTGATGCACTGCCGCTACGGCAAAGGCATTTCGTGTTAATGTCTGATTCTGAGAAGGACTTGCCATTGCAGAGGTTACTTGAATTTGGATCCGATGTGGCAGCTGACATCTTATGATCCTCACTGATATGATTTTAAAATCCGAGCTTCAGGGGAAGGTACCGAAAGAATTGGGAGCTGTGAGCCGGTAGTTGCGGGTTGACTAGTATTTTTGAGCTATTGTGTCAAAGCATTTCCCATGATGACTCATGATTTTCAACTGGAAGATTTGATGCCAACGGTGTTTTCAGTCTCACACACACAATTATTAATGACAAATTTTAAATCCCCAAAAAGTCTTTTTATTGGCCGAATGCGAAGTGTTTTTTACCATTTTTATCTTACAGATTTAGTTAGGAGTTGGAGAGGCGTTTGGTTTTCCTATTTGAGTTGACAATGCGATTTCCTTGGTGGAACTCATGTGGAACTTGCTCGCTAACTATTTACGGTCGCTTGGCAACCCTCTAACCTGACAGGTAGGTTTTCAATCCTCTTCTTCAAATGGTTGTTGTTTTTAGATTTTTGAGCCGTCCATCATTGATGTAGGGTGGGTTAAGTTGTGTTTTTTCCCATTCTAAAAGGGTATTTTTTAAGTCTTTATTTGTTGAATTTAGGTTTATCCATTTCAATTTAGGTTCTCCGTAGCAGTAACCTACCTGTAAAACCTATCTACTTTCCCAGAGGAGTTTTTTGCACAGTCAGCTAGGTTTATGATGATATTTTATGGAGCCAAGAATTACGTTGGTATGAATCCAATAAGCAGCATCCCTATGCG
>LPNX010961828.1:91195-151633 GCA_001517045.1 Pseudotsuga menziesii | reverse complement strand
GGAGACAAGATTCTACAATTTTGTTTTACAGTCCATGTTTAAGGGAGGATTTTCCCAAGTTGGTTTTGCCTCTTTCCTTGGTTGTATGGACATTGTAGTTTGTAAAGGGTGACTAAGCCTTGTTGCTAGGCCCTATATTTTGATTTATTACTCATAAATTCAGGCTTAAGGGGGGGTGTTAGAATAATCAACCCATAGTATTTACCCACTTAGACATTATTTCATTTATTTTGTCTTATTTGCCTAGTCCATGAGTCCCACCATGTGCAAGTTGTCAATTGCCTATCCATAGAGGTCAAACTTGCCATTATTGACTCATGGAGTGCTTTGGAAAGTCCTGGGAATCAAATCTGCTTTATTCCTGGCCTCCTTGGCACCCTTCTGCTTTTTCTGCTTTGTTGACTGCTTTTCCAGTTTTTAAAGCACATAAGGAAAGCTAGACTAGGTGAGGTGAACCTGTTTTATTCCCCTTTCATCCTCCACTCTTTCCTCCATGCAAAAGCATGTATGAGCTTCCATTTTACCACTCTTTAGCTTTCCCATGTGCCCTTGCTAATTCATGGGGTCCTTGATAGATTTGGGATCAGCCTTTTACACCTATGGGGGATTTGCCTATTTTGGGTAAGCCTGCTTTATGCTAGATTTGGATGCTTCCTTATGCATTCAATTTGCTCATGTATTCTATATATTCAGCAGCCTATTTTATTATAGGGTTGGCTATTGTACACTCAGTTAATATAATTTTTTGTTACAGCTCCATATTCAGTCTCCATTGTTGATAATTTGCATGATCAATTGTTAATTGCTGTGAGTGAAATTAATCTACTGCAGGCCTGAATTTCTACATTTTAGTGTGGGCCATGGTCCCTTTGTTCCACACAGATCTCGTAGATGGATGTTTCATAAGTATGGGCCATGGGATATGGGGCCTGGTTTTACCCTAGGGCACCGCCACCACGATTTTGAAGATCTAGTGCACCTATACGAGAGAATGTCTAGGGTAGAGTGGTATTTTTTCCATTAAAAAATAATAATGTATAGGATTCAACAGGGTTTCCAATAGCTGACGCTGTCTATATAGCCGTAAGCCTGACCCGTGCCCATTTTTTCCTGTTCTAATGGATGGAATTGATCGAGTAAGGCAGATTTAGTTTTTTTAATTTTGTGGGATATGTATACATAATGTATTTGTTTGTATGCTTATATTGATAATCATCAGTTTAAATATGAACGTTAAGACAGCTCTATTTTTTGTAGGTATAGTTTACTACAGAAATCATGACGAAGAAGGGGAGGAAGAAGCTTAAAATTGCTGAAAGTAATTATGACATAGAATTTGTTGAGGTATTGCCGGTAGTGAAGACTGAGATAGTGTATGAATCCACTAAGGTGATTATAGGATCAAATCCTGAGCTCAAATGGGGCCAGATCTACCCTATGTTTGTTGAAATAAAGGTTCTAGAAGCTGGCTTGGGAGAGCTAGCTTTGTACAAGAACATAATATTGATGTAATTGTAACTTCGGAATGTATTCACTTGTATTTATTATGTATTGTAACACGATGTTTATTCTGGGATGTACTTGAGTCATGTCATGCCCTGATGTTCCTATCGAGAGAATCTATAATGTAAGCAATTCATGTCAAGTCATTGTGGGTAACCCTCCTATTGATCAAGGGTTAAAGTCCCCACAGTTCCGGGGCACTAGGGTTATTAAACTCTCCAGAGAATTCATACCTATTAGGGTTTAGTTAAGTCAAGAATTAGTATAAATAGAGAGCTAGACTCTCTATTTATCACACACTCATTCACACTCAGTTGTACCACATAGATGAGGAAGAAGAAGACACTAGGGCTAGGAGAAGGAGGCTACTGTTGTCGGGAGATCATCTTATTGTTTTGGGGTCTTACTTTTGGTTCTAATTCTATCTCTGAGGAAGTTGCAGGGTTTTCTCCATTTATGTTTTCCCCGAAGAAAAACATTGTGTTCATTGTCTCTTGTGTTTGATTGTTGTGCTTGTTATTCTCTCAGTTAAAGATCCTAATGTAATGCTAGCTTAACATTAAAAATATAACATGGTATCAGAGCTAACCTGAGAAAAAGACACAGTGCAGCTACGAGAACTAGGGCTTCCTACTTTGTGGATCTCTCTCCACATATTTTCAGCAAAAGAAGGTTGAAATAACTCTCCTCCCTATGGCGTATCTTTCTGTCGAATCAAAATCCAATTATGAGGTTTTTCAGTTTTGGCCCCGACACTACTGGCGGAAATTAGGGATTTCCACAGAAGTGGAATTTTTCAGTGAGCCCAGGCCTAGATTGATATCCTCCTCAAAATCAAATTTTAGACATCAATATCAAAGCATTTGGTTGGACAGAACTATGGAAAAGCAAAACCCTAATCTGCTCCTGAACCAGCACTACAGAATTTCAGCTCCAAATCCAGATCCGACATCTTGACCCAGTAAGATCTAAATCTTTTGTATTTCTATTTGAGGTTATCCATTAAGATGTCTCATCATACCAAGCTTGATGAAAATCTTGAGGGAGCTGATAAATTCTGAGCCTGGAAGTATAGGATCTCCCTGGTCCTGGAAGAAAATGAGTTGGACTCCTACATCAATGAGGAGGCTCCAGTACTAGAGAGAGATGAGGATAAGGCCTTACACAAGAAGAAGTTGGTTATGGAAAATAGGATTATTGCTGATTCAATTAAGGATCACCTCATTCCATAGGTTTCCTCCCTAAAGACACCTAAATCCATGTTTGATGCCCTAACCAAATCGTTTGAAGGGAAGAACATAAACCGGAAGATGACTATGAGAAACCAACTAAAGAATGTAGAGACCATCCAATCTTACTTTACAAGGGTCTCTCATATCAAGGAACAACTAGAAGCAATAGATGAAGAAGTAGAAAATGTAGAGATTGTAATGACCACCTTGAATGGTCTCCCTAGATCATGGGACTCCTTTATTCAAGGAATCTATGCCAGAAAGAAGTTAGTCAAGTTCAGTAGACTATGGGAAGAATGCTCTCAAGAAAAAGCTCTAATAGCAGCACGAGAAGAAAAGATGGGAAGTGAAGATCAAGCTCTCACGATACACTCCAAGAAAACCAAAAGAAGTTCTCATCACCCCATAGGTAAGCATTCTCATCAAAGAGATATCACTAGAAAAGACTTATCTAAATTAAGATGTTGTACATGTGATGAAAGAGGACACTTTGCCAAAGACTGTCCTAGAAACAATATTAACTCCCATAAGAAGAAGGGAAATAAGAGAAGACATCATGCACATGATGCAGAGGATGATGAACCTTCTACAAAGACAACCATATATGAAAGTGAATATTCATCAAGGGATGAAGAATATGTTTTTATTTCCTCCCTCATAGGAAACATAACTCATGGAAGCAATGATTGGCTTATAGACACTGGGGCTTCCAAACATATGACAGGATTCAAGGAATTCTTTGTAAAACTATCTGAACATGACTCACTTCACAAGGTGAAACTTGGGGATGACTACCAGTATCCAATAAAAGGTAGTGGGGAATCCTCCTATAATCGAGACTCTGGAAAGTCGATGATAATGAAGTAAGTATTGTTTGTACTAGGAATAAAGAAGAATATCCTCTCCATATCTGTATTAGATGCAAAAGGAATGAGGGTTGATTTTATAGATGTTCAAGTCATTATGTGGCAAAAGAGAAAGATTATTAATGATGCACTAGTAATTGGGGAACAAGAAGGAGGATTGTACAAATTTAAGGGCCATCCAAAACAATCCTTCATCCATGATACAGTAGAGCCAAATGAACTTTGGCATAGAAGGCTTGCACATGTGCATTACAGAGCACTACCACTTGCAAGCAAAGTTGTTGAAGGTCTTCCACAAATTCAAGCAAAACATGTGGAGTTTACAAAGGATGTGCGAAAGGAAAGAACACAAAGAAGACATTTCCAAGTAGTGAGAGAAAATCAAAAGGAATATTGGAAATCATCTACTAAGATATATGCGGTCCAATGTCATCAGGTTCACTAAGCGGATATGTATACTATGTTTCTTTTATTGATTACTTTTCTAGGAAGACATGGATTTACTTCATGAAGAACAAAGATGAAGTATTCAACCAGTTCAAGGAATTCAAAGCCTTGGTCGAGAGACACACTAAAAAGAAGATCAAGACCTTTCGATCAGATAATGGTGGAGAATTCACATCGAATTAATTCAAGGAGTTATGCAAAGACTCGGGGATTAAGAGGGAATTAACCACTCCATATAATCCACAACTAAATGGGATTGCAGAAAGGAAGAATAGAACTATCATGGAAGTTGCAAGAGAAATGCTTCAAGATCAAGATATTCCCATGCATCTATGGGTAGAAGTTGCTAGAACAACGATGTATGTACAAAACTATACTCCACATAGAGTACTCGAGAACAAGACACCTGAAAAAGTCTTTCCTAGAAAGAAACTAGAAGTCAACCATCTCAGAATATTCGGTTGTCCAGTGTACATACACATACCAAAAGAAAAGAGGAATAAATTAGATCCTTCAGGAAAGAAGGGTATATTTGTGGGATACTTTGAAAGCTTGAAGGCTTACAGAATATACTTCCCAGGATTCAAGAAGATCGACATTAGTAGGGATGTGCCATTTGATGAAGACTCAACTTACAACAAATCCAGAAAGAGACATGCTGAAGTTCCTGAAGAATCAAAAGAACCCAGAATTCATGACACAACCATGAACGAAGAAACTCAAGAAGAAGATCGACAATTTGAAGAACCTCAAGAACCTATAGATCCACCTCATGAGAAGAATCCTCATAGGAGGAAACCTACTTAGGTACGAGAATCTATCCAAGGTGCGGAAAGACATGGGGCTCCAAAAGAAAATCATAAAGAAAGAAAGAGGACTAGATCCTGCTCTGGATATGTAGCGTTATTATTTGATTTCATCGATAAAGAACCCTCCAATTATGAAGAAGTGACTAAACAGAAAGGATGCAAGGATGCTATGATCAAAGAATATCAATTGATCATGAAGAATGATGTTTGAGATGTTGTCCCAAGGCCAAAAGGGAATTTTGTTGTAACTTCCAAATGGATCTAGAAGATCAAGCATGATGCAGATGGTAGCATTGAAAAATATAAAGCAATATTTGTTTCTCGTGGTTTCTCCTAGAAAGAAGGAATAGATTAGGAAGAAACTTTTGTACCGGTAGCCGGATACACTTCCATCGGATCAGTACTTGCTCTGGCTGCAGTGATGAAATGGAAGATACACCAAATGGATGTCAAGAATTCTTTCTTCAATTGTGTAGTAGAAGAGGAAGTGTATGTGGAGCAGCCACTCGGTTTTGAGACACGTTACAGGGAGTCTCATGTGTGTAGATTGAAGAAATCCTTGTATGGTTTGAAACAGGCACCTAGGACATGGTATGGAAAAATTGACAGCTTTCTATCTAGTTTGGGCTTTACCAAAAGTAAAGCAGATTCCAACCTTTGGTACAAGGTTGAATATGGCAACCCAGTGATGCTCCTACTTAATGTAAATGATCTGTTTGTAATAGGTATGGATGGATTTATTGCTGATACAAAGATGAATCTTACTGGTGAGTTCGAAATGAAGGACTTTGGTATGATGCATTATTTTCTAGGCATGGAGGTGTGGAAAAATGTCGATGGAATCTCCCTTGGACAAGGAAAGTATGCAATAGAGATCCTGAAGAGGTCTGAGATGATGATCTGCAAGGCCATGACCACACCTATGGCATCAAACCTGAAGCTATTGAGTGATGCTTCATCAGAAGCAGTTGATGCTACGATCTATCATCAGATGATTGGGTCCTTGATGTATTTGATGAACATGAGACAATATTTTTTCTTTGTTGTGAACACCTTAAGCCAGTTCCTGACAGATCCGAGACATGTTCACTTGATTGCTGCAAAGCATATTCTGAGGTACCTGAGGGGTACAGTTGATTATGGGCTCAAGTATGAGGTGAATCAGAAGATTAACCTAGAGGGTTATGTTGATTCAGATTGGGTAGGCAGTTCCATTGATAGGAAGAGCACTTCAGTGTGTTGCTTCAGTATGGGATCAGGTGTGATCTCTTGGTTTAGAAGGAAGCAATCCTATGTGGCACTCAGTATAGCTGAAGTAGAGTATGCTGCAGCATGTTCAACTAGTTCTGAGGCAGTATGGCTAAGGAAACTATTGTCTGATTTATTTGATCTATAGTTAGATGCTACTTGTATATATTGCGACAACGAGAGTTGTGTGAAGTTGTCGGAGAACAGGGTGTTCCATGACAAGTCGAAGCATATCGATATCATGTATCACTATATCAGGGATATGGTGCAGAGAGGAGTAGTGAAGCTCTAGTATGTTACGACAGACGAATAGATAGCTGATGTGTTGACAAATCCATTAGCCAGAGTGAAGTTTGAGTACTTTAGGGAGAAGCTTGGTGTTGTTGGGTGCTGGGGCAGACCCGGGTTCTTATGATTTTCTCTTTGCACCAACAAATAGACCCACAATGTTGGCCCTTTTGGCAACAGCCTACGAATAGGTTGTAGTCTCACCCGAAAAAGCTATGGGGTGTTGCAGAATTAGGTTTCTATAGGAGAAAGAGGGATATTACTATACCTTTATCCTTAACAAAGAATAATCATGCAATAAAGAGCTTCGACATTCACTTAAATAGCTTCATAGTTTAGATAAAAAGACAGTTTCTTGCTTAACCCTTAACTGGGAATTCACAGCGAAGTTAATACTTAGCATTTTATCTTACTTTATCATTCATCCACTTATCAAATGCATAAAAACATAACAAAAACAAAATAAAAAGAACCACCACAACACAAGATATACGTGGTTCACCCCCAGGGTAGGGGCTATGTCCACCGAACTGCGTTTATATTCAACAATTTACAAACAACACAGTTCTGATCTGTGCACTCAGCTGCAGATCTTCTCAATAGCCCAAGAATGCGCACTTAGCTACAGAACCTTTCTTCCAAAACCCTCTGCGCACTCAGCTATAGAGGTCGTCCATGCACTCAGCTGGGACTTACCCTTAAACCCAAAAATAGACCTTAGCTTCTTCGCATCACATCATCATCATAACACAAAGCTTCTTTATTTTTTATCCTTTACATAAGTGTCTATTTATACAAGTGCACTATTACAATACCATGCGCTTAAACCATGGGCACCCAAAAACCATGGGACATTTACAAAAATAGGGGTTTCAACCCAACCTCGAAGCCCCTAAGACTATTTTGGACCGCAACTCCACTTACAAGATTCACACCAAAACAACGGAGTTGCCAAAATTAAGGACCTTCAAGGTCCGAGCCCCAACAAGCCCCTAAGACTCACCGATGTCTCGTCCTAGGACACTCTGCTGCTTTTAGGGTGTAAGAATCTTGTTGACAAAGATATTAAACCGCTTGTTGAGGCTGCTCATGATATCTTCAGCTGCTTTCTTTTTCTCCACTATCTCCTGCAATGTTGTTGTAGAGGCTTCATTGACCTTTTCCTATGCAAAGGCATCATACTCCTTCAAGACTTTGAGCTGGTTGTCCGCAACAGTTCTCAACTCCAAGGGCTTGTTAATGAGCTCACTAACTGTGTTTCTTTTCTTCTACAAGACTCAATTTCTCACTAGAGCGCATTACTATGCTTCACCTTAAGCATCTTCTGCATAGGAGGCAATGTCTTAATTTTTGCTTTTACTGCATCTAGCTCTGTCTGTCGCTACTTGATGGTTTCTTGCAACTTTTCTACTTCTAGCTTGTCCTGCAAGTTTTCCCAGGCCTCGATACTTTCATCTAGCAGCTTTGATGCACTACTTAAAATATCTGAGATCTTTGTTGCTAAGGCTTGAATATCTCTGAGATACTATTCCCTGACCTCTAGTGGACTCTCAGGAAAGAGGCTAAGCTGAAGCTCCGCAATCTGGGCCTCATGTTTTGCTTTCATCTTCTCTATCTAGCTTCTAGACTATTGTGCATAGTCTTTCAACTTTACTATTATTTGATTCGGTTCTTCTTTAGCCTGCATGTCAAAGTCAAGGAGACTTTGACACGCCTCATCCAATACTCGCGCTAGTGTAGCCTGCTTGTTTTCTATTTTTCTCTTCTTCTGTTCAGCTTCTTTCAACTGTGCTTCGAGGATCTCACTCTAATTCGTGGTGTTTTCTAACTGCATGTGTGTGTAGATGTCTCATTCTTGGATCTCCTTCATGATTTCTAATTGACAAAAATGCAGCTCCGTCATAGAAAACTTAGTGTAATCTATCTCAACTATCATGCTCATCTGCGATCAGGATGCTGCGTCAAGTATTATAAGAGCTACACTTGGTACTTGTCCTCTGTTGTTTCTAGTTGGCCATTGTCTAGTATCTAGCTACATGCCTACTGGGGCACTGCTTGTTGCAGCGCCAGTTGTTGTTCTTTTCGATAACGCCTTAAGTTCTACAATTCGTTGTGCTACGCCAGCGAGCACATCAAGATGTTTAGCTTCAAACTCTGCCAATTTGCTGGATAATACCTCTGTAGACTTCCTCAGATCCTGATCAAGCTTGTCAATCGTCAAAGCGGGCTCTTCGACGATATTCTTTCCCTTCGACGCCTTAGTTTTATTTCTGGGCTGAGGCTTAGTAACTTCCTCTACTTCAAGGGACTTGCGCTTGTCTCGGCAATTAGGGTCTAAAATGGTCTTGACTTATTCTTCTTCTTCTTCATCAGCTCCATCATCTCCACCATGGTCACCTTTGCTCTGCTGTTACTCATCTTGTTCTTCGCTCTCTTCTAGTGGGTCATTCTACTGTGGATGACTAGGACCTGCGTCCACATCTATTACGGGAGGGACTTGTATGTCGGTCCTTGTTCCTGCGTCCTTCATCCATTCAGCCGGCCACTGTTGAACTACTGCGAGGATGTCTTCCTTGTTCACCATGTATGGTAACTTCCACCATGTATGTTTGTTATCTGCGCGGGCCTGGATGAAGACATTATGCATATCAGCCTTGAATTTGTCCACTCCAGTATACTGATAAAATAGCTCATTACTGAGCCGCAGTGTTTTCAGGGTCTCATATGTAATATTCATCGAATAGAAGGTGAACACGTAGTTCGTCATCTGCTGTAAGGATTTATCCTGTGAAACCCAAAGAGATGCATACCTTGCTGTGCAAGGCATCTCCGGAGGCACATCAACAAACTATGCCTCGATAGGTTCTCTCCATCCTACCAGTGCAATAAGCACTAACAACCATGAATAATGAAAGGCTCTACCTTTCTCATGTGCATCGTGGACATCTGCAAGGAATTCTCTAGCAATGTACTCTATCCATTTGTAACTGTATCCTTGGGCACAGTTCACAGCAATACTGACAATCGGGGTAGGTACTTCATTAGGTCTGCACTTCCTCATTAATTTGCATGCTAGGAGCTCTACAGCGAAGCAAATATTCTGGTGCCGAATAGTCGATGTTTGATACCCTCAATTTTCTTTTGTCAAACCGAAACGGTCCTTCATGTGCTGCACTAGCTTTGTATCTTCATGATTTTGGACAAATTCAATCCCAGGATCAGGCCCTTCCTTCGGCAAGCCTGTAATCCTATGAATCAGCGCTCCATCAATAGAAATTCTCTGGTTTACTATCCATAGGTGCCCATCATGCACCAACTCCAATAGCTGCTTGACCACCGCGGTAACCTGTAGGCTGTGACCAAAGTGGGGTACATTTAGCATCTTTACCAATATAGCTTGCTCCGAGCCAGCAGCCCACTACTTTACTTCAAGTAACATCAGTCCAACCTCCGAATAATGGATGGAGTGCAAGTATTTCCCAGGTGTGAACTGTGGAAACTTCTCATGATCATTCGTATCATGGTCTGCATACTTAAATCGATCTAATCTTCGTATCATCGTTCCGACCAACTTCACACCCTGTGGCAGCGAAGGGGTGAGTAACGTGAACTTGGCTATCCACCGAGGTGGTTGAACTCCTGGTTGAACAAGTGGACGATATGGTGGATGCTGCGATGCAACGTTCTCATCCTCACCGAAGTCTTCAAAATATTTAGGTGGGAGCTCTGCCGAACCAAGAGGATTCATCTGAATCACGGGATCCTCCGGTGTATTTCCTGATGGTTGGTGCCTTTCTTCGTTCTTCTTAGAGTGAAATTATTCCTTAAAATTCTTTCTGTTAAATCGTGTCTATATCGGTTGATTCGGCGCTGGGGAAGTCTCTTCACGAGGTGCAGATGCAGGTGGGTTCCTCATAAAGTTGTGTAGACCCCTCTTTCTGAATTCTCTCAACAATTGTTGGACTTCGTGATCAGCTGACATGGACTCAACTATGAAACTCAAGAAAATGCGTAACACGAAAATCACAGGCCTGGGTGTCTTCTTATAGGATCCAACGACCAAATCTGCCATAACTGTGCATTAAAGACACCAAATCTGACCTAGCAGCATTAGATCTTGTCCAAATGGTGCTAGATTTCCCAAATACGGCTGTGGATTCGACCAAAATCTCATCATTACAGGAAGTTAATGCAGTTAACGTATCGACGCCGCTAAATATGATTTTTTCCAATGGTCACATTTTAAGCTTCGACGCACCTTTCTTCTTTAGAACAAGCACTAAATTCAGCTTCACAACACTAAGGACCTTCGACACGATATAGAACTTCGACACATCCTGACACGAGCTTTGACAGAATTTCCTCCACAATCTTCGACACTTCGTAAATTTGCCAACAATCTGTCGAAGCTCTCTGAGAATAGCTTCATTATAGTCTAGTACCTAATTTCAACTATTTTTGGTACTTAGACTCTTCTTCTTCCTATTACTTCTGATCAGGGGGTGGAGGCTTATCCCTGTACTTCTTTAATCTACTTCCATTCACCATGGAAGGAAAAATTTCTCCATTAAATTTAGCTAACTGAACTGCACCACCATCAGTAACTTTCTGAACTATGTATGGTCCTTTCCAATTTGTCTTGAACTTACCTGGAAACTTCATGAATTTACTGTCATATAAGAGCACAAGATCACCATTCTAAAAATGCATCTTCTTAATGTGTCTATCATGCCATGCTTTTTCTCTAGCTTTCTGTACTTGCTGCTGGAAACCTGCAATGAATATGTCTTCTTCTAGTTCCAGTATCTTTGCTAGCCTTTCATGCAACATGTCTGGATCATCCATCTCTGTGAGGGTAGATATTATGATTCTAGGAACAATGTACTCCATGGGCATCACTGCTTATTGTCCATATACCAGCCTAAAAGGTGTGTGGCCTATCAACTTCTTGCAAGTGGTTCTATAAGCCCATAATAATGCTGGAATTCTAAGATCCCAATCATTTTTGTTAACATTGCAAACCTTCGTCAGATCATGCTCAAGAATCTTGTTAAAAGCTTCGACAATTCCATTTTCTTGAGGATGGTAGGAAGTACTCTTCTGATGATATACTTGAAATTCTTCGGTCAATGCTTCAATAATCTTATTTAGAAAATGTGATTCTTGATCACTCATAATAATTCTAGGACACCCAAACCTTGACAAGATATTTTCGAATATGAACTTTTCAGCTGTAGCAGTGCTACAGTCCTTGAATGGTTGAGCTTCGGTCCAATGAGTAAAGTAATCAATTGCTGTAATAATGTATCTTGCTCCATATTTCTTTGCAGGGGGATTGATTGGTCCAACAAAATCAATAGCCCACTTGTCAAATGCTTGTAAAGTTACCTGTGGAACCAGAGGTATCTCATCCCTATTGGATGGTTTTCCTATCCTTTAACAGATATCACAGCTATGGCAATACTCTCTTGCATCCTTATGAATCGTAGGCCACCACAATCCAGCTGTCAGAATATTCTGTGCCGTAGCTTTTCCTGGATAATGACCTCCTACTGCTCCAGAATGTGCCTCAGCCAAAATCAGTGGCTTTTCATGCTCCAGGACACATCTATGTAGTATATCATCTAGTCCCATATTATATAGTTGTCTTGCTATCAGGGTAAAGTCAGTTGCTCTAACCACCAGCTGCTTCTTCTGCTGTGTTGTCATCTTAGAGGGTGCAAAACCTGTAGACAAGTACTGAACAATATCTTGGAAATAGTCATCAACCATCTGGATGGCAAACAACTGGGCATCAGGAAGACCTTTGTCCAAAATAATGGGCTCTTCTCCTGACTCGAGCCTTGACAAGTGGTCATGCCCTAGGTTAAGTCTTCCTGGCTTAACTATGATCTCAAAGTCATACTCCTGAAACAAAATCAGTGATCTGCATATCCTTCCACCTAACACAGGCTTGTTAACCAAATACTTCAAAGCAGAATGGTCAGTGAACATCTTAAAATGAGATCCTAACAAGTAATGTCAAAATTTATGCAAGGCATAAACCATAGCTAGACCTTCTCGTTCTGTCGTAGTATAATTATTTTCTGCTGTGGACAATTTTCTACTTGCAAAAGCAATAGGGTGATCAATATTACTTTCACCTAACTGAGCCAATACTATACCTAAAGCAATGGAAGATGCATCGACATGAACATGAAACTCCTTACTCCAGTCAATGAATACTAAGACATGGGCAGTTACCATCTTTTCTTTCAAAATATCCAAGCTTTCCTGACATTCAGGTGACCACTCAAACTTAATATATTTCTTCAATTTATTTTCCATAGGGGCTGTAATCTAAGCATATCCTTTAATGAATTTCCTGTAATATCCATTATGACCAAGCGTAGTACGAATTTGCTTAATAGACTTCGGAGGTGGCAAGTTCACAATAATGGCTATCTTCATAGGATCCACCATCAATCCTTGCTTGCATACAATGTGACCTAGCATAATTCCAAAAGGTGCACAAAAGAGACACTTCTTCAGGTTCAATGAAATCTGATGCTGTCTACACTTGTCCAGCATAAGTCTTAAACTAGCTATATGATCTTTCAATAAACAAAGGATAGTCCAATAATCAAAGTAAACTTCCAAGAACTTATGAATAAATTCATTAAATGCAGATATGACTACTCGGGAAAATATAGCATGTGCATTCTTCAATCCAAAGGGCATAATAGTATACTGAAAAGATCCCATTTCTGTAGCGAAGGTTATTTTATGTCGAACCTATGGAACAATTCTAATCTGATGGTAACTTGAAAATCCATCAGTGTAAGAATACACTTCTTGACCTCCGACATTGTCTAAAAATTCATCTGTAAAGGGGGTAGGAAAAGGATCATGTAAATAGGCATCATTCAGCTTCCTCAGATCAACACAGATTCTGATTTCTCCCTTGGTCTTCTTTTCTTGTACCACCATAGGGCTGACCCATTCAGACTCTTCAACAAGCTCAATGATTACTGTAGTGAACATCTTATCTAGCTCCATCCTGACTTTTTCTTTATACTTAGGGTTCAGCCTATAAGGGTGCTGCTTCATAGGCTTCGCATCATCTTTCAAAGGTATTTTTATCACTCCTATATCACCAAGGATTCCTTTCATTTCTGAGAACTTCATCGGAAATAAGTCCTGATACTCATGGAGGAGTTCAGTCACTTTGCTCACCATTTTTTCATCCCAATAATCTCCAATGGTAGCATACTTAGGCATTTCTTTTGATCCAATGTTTACTTTCCTTGTCTTCACGGGCTGAGTTACTTCAAGTGATTCAACTGCTGGTCCAAGTACTTCGCAATGTCCTTCTGACTCAGGAATATTAATGTTGTGAGGGTCATCGTCTTCATCAATGGTGAGGTTATAGCATTCTACTGCATTAGCTTCTTGTTCCTTCCAATCAGGTTGGTACTCGGCTATTTCTTTATCATCACACACCTTAGTATGGATCAACCTAATAGCTGCGTCCAAAGCAGGGAAAGCCTCATTAAGAGAAAATGTGAGCACAAAACTATCAGTAAGGCTAACCCAACTTACAATACCATGGTGAAGCTCCACCTCCGCATACCAGTTCTTTGCTACAGGTTCCAGAGTGTGTACAAACCTGTGTACCCATTCTTCACAAGGTAGATGCTTCCATGCTTCATAACACTGCACCAAATGTTCCTGAGGGATAGTCTTACCATTAAATATGCTTCGTACCTCCTGAGGTTGATTCATGAATCTCAGGTGAAGAAACTTTTGACAAGCTCTCCAACTATGAATATAATTTTTATGACCATTCCACCATCTGGCAGCTGTGGCTCTGAATACTGAATCTAGAGTCTCCATTTTCTGTAAATCTTGTACTTGCTCTGAGAATTGTACAATAAAATCTTCTGGGTCTATCAAGCCATCAAAAGTAGGTAAGATTATTGTTTGTGAGCCAACACATCTGATAGACTTAGTAATTCTAGCACATCCATGTCCATGTATCTCATAAAGTCGATTCTGCCAATTCTCTAGGCCTTCGTCTGAATCAGTCATGCAAGAACTGTCACACTGTCAATCCATTATACCTTCAGCAGTAGGGTTAACATAGTCTTCTTCTTTAGTTGTGATGTTGTAAATATGATCCAAAACATCCTGATCTTCATCTTTGGCTGGCTTTGTATACCTTTCTTCTTGAGAAGGGTCCAACGGTACTATGACTCTCAAGCCTTTTCCTTCAAAATTCATCTGTCTATTATTAAGGTTGATTACTGCATGATTGTCTAGTGCCCATTCAATTCCTAGCAATGCTGGATAGGGGCTACTATCATCAATTATTTCAATGATTTCAAAATCTACTAAGGTACTGACTCCATTAATATCCACTGGTACACTAGGGAATATTCCCAAGGGCACAATATTCTGCTGATTGGCTAGTCTCAACTGTATAGGGGACCATTCAAGCATGGGTTTTCCCATTTGTTCCCATGTCTGCTTAGTTAGGATATTCACTTCTAATCCCGGGTCTAAAATGATATCAGTCATGTCATAATCTCCTATATAAACATACAATCTCATTTCTTGTCCAGTCCTTCTAACTCTATTAACAGTTTTTCCTCTATTAGAGCTTCGCTAAGGTTCACAAGAATCAATAAATTTCTGTAACTCGTTCAAAGCATTTTGATTTCTTAATAGCTTCATACAACTCTGTAAAAATGATGTCAGTGTACTTACTTGAGCCGACGAAGCTTCTTGAAGCTGTTGATGCTGTTGCGTAGTTGCTACTGATGTTCTCGGATCAGCAAAGTCTTTTTTAGCTTCCATAAATGTTCATTTTTATCTTCCAACATCGAAGGCTGGAATTTTCTTTGGGGTCTTATGGACCTAAGCCTCGTCAGGTTGTTTCCCCTTATTCTACACTTGCGTCGTAGTTCCACTCCTTGTAACAATGTCAATGGCTGGGATAGATATTTTCTCTACAACAATCATCTGAACATTCTGAGTAGGAGTGCCATTTATTTCTTGTATCTTGGTTATCAACTGTGGGCATTGCTCAATCACATGATTGACTACTAAGCAATATCGACATGTCGTAGTTGGGTTCTGACAGTCTCTAGCTACATGTCCTGCCTTATTACAGTTATAGCAAATAATCTAGCCTTGTCCTCTTCCAGTCATACCACCATGACCATGACCTCTGAAATTACCTCCACCTGGTGTACCACCATGGTAACCATATCCATGATTGCCTTGTGCATCGGTTTGTACCCTATAAGCATCATAGGTTCGCTCTCTCATGAGGTCAAAACTGTGACATTCATCTTTGTTGTGTCCAACTGACTTACAAAACTTGCAGTAGGGATTCTTAGGTACTTGAACATATCTCTGCAGCAGATAGCAATCTTCAAGTTGATACTGGCCAGTTGTTCTACAGATCTCACAATATAGGACATTAGGGTTAAATGGGTTCGGTGCACCAATATTCAAATAATTTCTTAATGCAAGACATTGTTCTTTTTCATGACCTTCTGTCTTACATCGTGTACACCAAACCTCTTCTCGAATAGATTTCCCTTTTTTCATGTCACGAAGCTCCAAAGCCATTTCTGCTAACTGTGCCTATATCTAGGCTATTCCGGAATTATCTCCAACAGGAGCTGTTTCCAGTTTCATAGCAATTTTCAATGCCTCTTGCTGATTAGCAACCTTCTATTGCATAAGTGGAGTCCTGATATGAGGCAATAGTGCTGCAATGAACCATTCTTTATGTTTTTCTCATCCAATAGTGAAACTAACTTGATCCAACAGAACCTTGAACCTCTGATCAAAGTCCCAAACTGATTCACCTCGCTTCTACTGAATTTCTTTCAGTTCAGTTATACACTATGACTCTGATTTAGGCTTCTTGAATTCTTTGATCATTGCTTTTTTAATATCATCCAAGGTATAGTTCTGAGTACTGGAAAAATTCATAAACCAAGTCAAAGCTCGGTCTTTGAAAGAGGTGACCAGTTGCGCTCTTCTTGTATTTTGATCCATAATATTCTTAGCAGTGCAAACAGCTTCGCATAAGAACCAAAACTGCTATGGATCCTCTGATCCAGTTCCTTTAAAGATTGGGAGCTTGATATCATCATTCACATGGGCCATAGTGAATCAAGGGGGGGAAGGAGGGGGAGGAGGAGGAGGAAGACTGGTAACAGGAGGAAGGGAACTTACTGAGGTAGACTGGTCTGCGACAGGACTACTCGGGCTAGGGTTACTTTCAGACTGCGAAGGGTTCTCAGGGATAACAGATCTTCACTACGGAGTTATAGGAAGGTTTCCAACAAAAGGGGTTTCTTCAGATTCAGAGTCTTCTAGACTTAATGAGGTATAATCGGTGTTCTAGCCTAGGATATAGGATCCAGGAGTTCCCTTGTATATTTTACCATTGCGAAGCAAACCACTTTGCTCTTCGAAGTCACTTTCGCTTCCAAAGATAGGTTAGTAGCAATAAATCTAGCAATCTGATTGGATAAGCAATATGCCTTTCTCAGCGAAGAGCATTTTAATTTTCAGACTTAATGAATTCAGGTACTTACCCCTTGGTCATTTAAAAAACTGTCTTTCCACTTTGCTGAAAGAAGTATGTGTGTCGATGGCGAACTCCTTCACAAATGCTTCAAGGGTTCGCATTGTCCAGAATTCAACAGCTCTTGATACCGCGTTGTTCACACTTTTCAATAGCTTAATTCTTTCTGGGGTCTAGTCAGGAGACTGATTTTATTTGAAGTTTGTCTTTCTTTTTGTCAACCTAGATAACCACTGGTGCAATTCTATGTGGATACTAGCAAAGAAAATTTTATAAATATCAGTAAAAACATACCTTTGCAAGAAGTTGTCTGAGCTACGACGAGGGTCCTTATTCCCTTGTTTAGCAAATTTAAGATAAGCATCTCCAACCCAGTCATTGATTTCTTTTACTAAGGGCCTCCAAATCATATCCCTCTAGGTATGACGTATATCCCTCTTGAAGCAGATACTGGTTAAATTGGCAATAGAACCAATTTGTTGGGCGCTGGGGCAGACACGGGTTCTTATGCTTTTCTCTTTGCACCAACAAACAGACCCATAGTGTTGGCCCTTTCAGCAACAACCTGCAAACAGGTTGTAGTCTCACCCGAAACAGCTATGGGGTGCAGCAGAATCAGGTTTCTGCAGGCGACAGAGGGATATTACTGTACCTTTAGCCTTAACAGAGAATAATCATGCAATACAGAGCTTTGACATTCACTTAAATAGCTTCGCAGTTTAGATAAAAAGGCAGTTCCTTGCTTAACCCTTAACTGGGAATTCACAGCGAAGTTGATACTTATCAATTTATCTTACTTTATCATTCATCCACTTATCAAATGCATAAAAATATAACAGAAACAAAATAAAAAGAACCACCACAACACAAGATATACGTGGTTCACCCCTAGGGTAGGGGCTACGTCCACAGAACTGCGTTTATATTCAACAATTTACAAACAACACAGTTCTAATCTGCGCACATAGCTACATATCTTCTCAACATCATAATACTATGCACTTAGCTGCAGAACCTTTCTTCCAAACCCTCTGTGCACTTAGCTGCAGAGGTCGTCCACGCACTCAGCTGGGAATTAACCTTAAACCCAAAAATAGACCTTAGCTTCTTCGCATCACATCATCATCATAACACAAAGCTTCTTTCTTTTTTATCCTTTACATAAGTTCCTATTTATACAAGTGCACTATTACAATACCATGGGCTTAAACCATGGGTACCCAAAAACCATGGGACATTTACAAAAGGAGGGGCTTCGACCCAACCCCAAAGCCCCTAAGACTATTTTGGACCACAACTCCACTTACAAGCTTCGCACCAAAACCGCGGAGTTGCCAAAATTAAGGATTAGTTCCTACATGATTAGATATAAGGGATATTTCCATTCTTGGAATGGTGATGCTTCGTCAGTTACCAGGAATACTCGGTCTAGGACTTAGGTGCATTCTGATATGGGTATGGGATGTTTTCCCACATGATCAAATATGAGTGCATGGCCATTCTGATGTGATTGAGGGATGTGTTCCCACTTGATCAGATATAAGGGATGATTCCATTCTCTAGGAGAATGGAAGCACCTGGTCAGTTACCAAGAACCCTCAACTTGGGGTTGAGAGCCCTTCTGACATGGTTGCGGGATGTGTTCCCCCTATGGTCATATATAAGTGCATATCCCTTCTGACATGGTTGTAGGATGTGTCCCCCCCATGGTCAGATGTAAATGCAGAACACTTCTGACATGGTTGTGGGATGTGTCCCCCCCATGGTCAGATGTAAGTGCAGAGCACTTCTGACATGGTTGTGGGATGTGTCCCCCCCATGGTTAGATTTAAGTGCAGAGCCCTTCTAACATGGTTGCAGGATGTGTTCCCCCCATGGTCAGATGTAAGTGTAGAGCCCTTCTGACATGGTTGTAGGATGTGTTCCCCCCATGGTCAGATGTAAGTGCAGATCCTTTCTGACATGGTGTTGGATGTGTTCCTCTCATGGTCATATGTAAGTGATGGGTGGGCCATTCTTACTTTGTGTTAGATATAAGCGGTGAAGAAGACCTACATGGAGGCTAGGCCTACAACTAGCATGAAAAAGGGTTGGATTTGTAGAAATTCCTATGACGAGAAGAATCATGAGATAGCACCCATGATGATGATCCAGTAATGATGATGCAGCTGTGATGATCCAAATCGAGTGATGATCTAGATCCAGAGATGATGCTCCAGTGATGATCCAGATCCAATGACGATCCAAATCCAATGATGATCCAAATCCAATGATGATGATCCAGATCTGAAGATGAAGATGACTTGAAGACGAAGATGAATTGAAGATGATGAGGAATCTACGATGATTTAGACAATACAAGAGAAGAAGACTTATGTTGATAAATTGTGTCGAGATAATACCTTCCTAGTTAAGAGGGAGTGTTGATGTAATTGTAACTTTGGAATGTATTCACTTGTATTTCTTATGTATTGTAACCCGATGTTTATTCTGGGATGTACTTGAGTCATGCCATGCCCCGATGTTCCTATCGATAGGTTCTATAATGTAAACAAGTCATGTCAAGTCATTGTGGGTAACCCTCCTATTGATCAAGGGTTAAAGTCCTTGCAGTTTCGGGGCACTAGGGTTATTAGACTCTCCTAGAGAAGTCAGCCTTAGTAGGGTTTAGTCAAGTCAGGAATTAGTATATATAGAGAGCTAGCCTCTCTATTTATCACACACTCATTCACACTCAGTTGTATGCATAATTGAGGAAGAAGAAGACACTGGGGCTAGGAAGAAAGAGGTTACTGCCGTCGGGAGATCATCTTACTATTTTGGGGTCTTACTTTTGGTGTTGATTCTATCTCTGAGGAAGTTGTGTGGTTTTCTCCATTTATGGTTTCCCCAAGGAAAAACACTATTTTCATTGTCTCTTGTGTTTGATTGTTGTGCTTGTTATTCTCTCAGTTAAAGATCCTAATGTAATTCTAGCTTAATGTTAAAAATCTAACACATAATGAGATCTGGGTTAACCAAAATAGAAACTAGGCCAAAGATTTTTCCCTGTGTGGAGGTCATTGGATGGATGTTTCCAAAAATAGAGCCAGTAGGAATGATAACAAAGGATGAAGAGGAAAATCTTATTGGATCTTTCGCACCTGCATTCATTTAGGTAGCTTACAGTCTACCGAAAAACGAAATAAGTGTAACAACGGAGTGGGTCAAAGGTTTGAATTTTGACTATACAACCATAGCAAAGATGATGGTGGCTGAGGGGAAGACCTTTAGACACAAGTAGTTAGGACAATATGAGACTTCCCATCTTCGAACCCCTCTTAGGATAATAGAATTGATGATAAGCAAGTTGTATGGTAGGGTTGATGGGAAGACATATAATTTTGGATGGATTTCCCTCATGTATTATGTAGCTATGGAAGGAACAATTTTCAATTGGGCTAATATAGCTACTAGGAACTTGGCCAAATGTGTCAAGGAAGCCTAGGAGGGTTTGAAACAAATCAAATCAGAATTTTTTATGTCATATTTCTTGATAGATTGTATACCCTTTAGGTACAGGTTTGAGAAGCTTAATTGTGTGTGGAAAGAGGGGAAACCCCCTATCTACATTGCATATCAGATTATAGGAGTCCATAAATATCACAACAATTACCAGTTGATTTGTGAGTAATTCATAAGGCCCCTGTATAAGTTGATATTTCTAGAATATTGTCCATGTCTACTAGAGGGGGTTGTAGAATCCATAAAAGAATATGGAGATTATTTTTTCACCAAAGAAGGCATGTATCTGAGAATGTATGGGGGCACAAAAGCACCCTTACTATTTCCCAAGTATGCAACAGACTACATAGTACATAAGGAGGTAGTTAGACAAGTATTTCTAGATGGTTTTGGAAATCATTTGTTAGATAGAAAGAAAGTTGTGTTCCCACCATTACCTTTTTATGTAGGGAGCTACAAGTTCAACAAGGTCAAAAGTGCTCCAGATTTTGTCAAAGAACTAGAGATATTCCATTTTGGAGAGAAAATATTCCATCGAAATGATTCACAAGTAAAGGTGGCATCTCACAGGGCTTCTCATAAGGTAAATTTCGAGTATACAGACTATCTAGATAAAGAGGAGCAAGTGTTCAAGAATGTCTACAAAATGGCAGCTGTGAGCAAGCGAGTGAAGAGAAAGGCATCTCAGGTTAAGGGAAGTAGTAGTCAAAATCCAAAACCATATGAAGGAAAAGAAGAAGCTACAAATAAGGAACAAGAACAAAGTACTTAGAGGCTTGCAGAAGGATCAAAGAAGTTATTGGAAGAGGACGCACACAGAGATAAAGCAGAAGCTACCAAACAAAAGATCAAAGAAGTTGTTTTGAAGAAAATGGCAGAGTTAGAAAAGGCCATGGCTGAAGGAGATGCAATCCTTGAGAAAGAAATGGAAGATACAAGAGGGCCTACAAAAGGGAAAATCCAGAACAATGAAGAAATTCCTAGTGGCAGAGGTCCAGAGCACAACCCTGCTTGGGATAATCCAGAGAACTTGCCATCCACATCCGGCCGCATCCTTACTGGGGGTCATGTGCACATAGATGGAATGGGGCTAGTACCATTTACACCATCTAACCAATATGATGTGGCATGCTTAGAATATATTTGTTTTGATCCTAAAATGAAATCCATTACATGGAGGAAAAAAAACTTGAGGCTAGGGACTCAGCCACCAGTGACAACAGTAATAGAGAGGATGGTCATGAAGAATGTAGAAGAGAACCCAAAGAAATTGGCTTCTATGGGAATTACAAATTCCTATGCCAATTCTCACAATGTAGATAGGATTCTAGAAAACATTGAGAAGTATAAGGGGAAGATGGTTGAAATGAAGGAAGTTTTGAGAAAGGAAGAAAGTGTAAGCCAAGAATCAAAAAGAAAATATGAAGTTACCATATCATATTTTGAGAGGCTTCAATAGGGAGACAAAATTCTAGAAGAATAACAAGACAATTTGAAATCATCCAATGAAGAGTTAAGTAAGAAGAAATAAAATTTGGAAAACAAGGTTGCAGAATTGGAATTGCAGAAGACTATTGTTGAGCAGAAGGAAAAACAGTATGAAACCTAGGTAGCAGCATTGGAGGCACAAAAGGCTTCAATGGATGTTTTTTTAAAGGTGGAAAATGAGCAAAGAATGGATATCGAGTCATTGACAAATCATGTCCTCATGCTCAAAAATTAAATTTACCAGATGCAACTCCATATAGCAGATGCGATGTTGAAGTTCCGTCAAGTGGAAGCTAGGTTGGAAGAAATTTCAGGTATAGCTTCCCATTTTAAAGACAAGACCCATGATATCCCTGAAATTCTTCAAGGGAGTTTGAATTGGTTAGAAAAAACTATGGAACCTCTATAAAATGTACCAATCAAAGACTCTAAGAGAGTGAAGCTGGAATATTAGATGATAGAATTTGGGAATAAAGCTACTGAAGAACTGATAAGGGCATCCCTGATGACTAAAGGCATTTGGACAGAGTTCTGTAGAAAGGTGCTGATAACTTATAACCACTTTCAAACATCTACAAAGAAGAGGTTAGATGAATTACCGTAGCATGAAGAGTACTTGAAACAATTGGAGGCCAGATGGCAAGAGGATGAACTAGGCATTCAGCTGATCAAAATTTTAGATAAGAGAGTGCTTAAGAATGTAATAGCCCAGGAAGCAGTAAGAAACCATCTATTGGAATATCAACTTTGATTGATTCCAACTAAGATGGCTAATATAAAATCTCAAGTTGTCAAGCATGAGGTGACTACTAGATTTTGGGAGCCATCAGATTTTGAGACAAAAGTGACAGATGCCAATACACGAAAGTAGTTAATTAACGAGGTGGTTGGTCCCACTTAGAACATTTTTTTTATTGACACATATTTTGTAACAGTTATATTTTGCCTAAATTAGCAAACTCACTAGGAGACAAAGTCATTTTTTGTAACTAATTTGTAAAGGAAGACCGAAAGACATTAGAAATTGTATAAGTATATATCAAGTCGAGGGGAGAGGGGACTTTTCCATGCTATCCTTTTGCGAATTTTATTGTAAGAAGAAATAATTCCTTTCACAATAAAGAGAAATACACTTTCTACTAGAGAAAGAGATCTAAAGTTTCAAATGCATGTTGTAGATTGGTTGAATGTCGAATTATTTTTGTTTCAGCTTATTCTACAAACTCTGAGATCATTCTAACTTATGAATTGCTTCCATGTTATGAATGATTTCTTGTTATTTTATGAAACTTATGCAGTATATTGATTTATGAATGTTTTAACTAACAATGAGCTATCTCTCTGTTTATCTTTCTATGTGTATTCATGTATTCTAAATTATGAAAAACTATCTGTAATATTTTTTATGTATGTTTTACAGTACATTACTCATCATTAAATATAATATTGCTCCCTAGGGATAGGTTAGATAGAATTAGTTAGCTTATCATAGTTGTTATCTGTTTATAATTTAGAAGCAAAAGGGGTAATAAGACAAGAGGTAAGAACCTGCGCATCACATTGTGAACTCTTTGTTGTCTCTATCGATTGTGCTTAGATGAGGCACTTCCATATCATATATAAAATAAACAAAAAATATACTTAAATGGTGGACCGAGCCACAACCAGTAAGAGAAGCTTAAACTGTTACTTAACCTACAATAGCTAGACCGTAAACCAGATGGATTTCCCATACCAAACAATAATGAGATAATTGGGAACGTTTATTGGGGAGAATCCCTACTGTTGTTACCTAGGATTTGCTAGGCGTCAATAGTTTTGGTGCTAGAAGGAGGGCCACCAGTGCATGGCTGGCCGAGGAAATTTGTTTTCTAGAGAATACTCTACTAGTTATAGTTCTGAATCCAGTTCCCCTATAAGACCTAGTCCTGAAGAAAATTTTACAGAGTATCTCTACCCTGTTGAGAACGATGTGGTTTATGACTTAAGGAGAATCACGAGGGCATATGGAAAGAAGATTGGAGGATTTTGCCATTATTCTTGCTTTGCCTAGTAGGGAGTTGCATAAGAGAGACTGTCCTTACAGTGAAAATTCAGTATTATTGGGATACTTTGAGAGTTGGTAGAAACAACTCTGCAAGAGATGGTGCAACCTTTAGATCAGCTAGGATGAGAATCCCCTCACTGCTCACCTTTTCGAACCCCTGTCCAGTCTCCACCTCAATCTCCAGTTAGAATCATGGAAAATGTGAATACAAATCAGCCTCCTCCACCACCTGCTTCGAGAGATATATCCCCTTTAAACCTTACTCCTTCGTTACATGCCATGCCTCAGAATTTTGATGAGTATTTGCCTAAGTTTGAACCGAATGAAGAAATATTTGTGGATGACCATTTGCAAAGTTTTTACCTATATTTGAAGGGCTTACAAGAAGTGAAGCATGAAGATATAGTCTACAATTTGTTCCCACATATTGTCAAGGATAAAGTGGCCTCATGGTATTTTTTTCCTACAGGAAAACTCAATCCCAAATTGGAACACCTTTGAGAGATTGTTTAGAAACAAGTATCAAACTCAGAGAAATACTACTTCTTTAATGAAAGAATTGATTTCCCTCAGAAAGGAAAAGAAAGAAAGGGTTCATAATTTCACTCAGAGGTTTGTTGCATATCTGAATAAATTTGATACAACTATAAAACCTACTAAGAACACCTTAATTGAGTATTACACTTTACATCTGGGTCCTAACCTAGATATGTTGTCAAAAGATCAGTTAAACCCACCTCAATGGAAACATATGAGGAACCTGAGAAAGTGGAAGCCGAAATGGATAGCATAGACCAATATCATGTACAATCAGAGGAAAATAATTTTGGAAATAGAAATCCTTTGTTGTTAACTAATCCTAAAGATGAGCTGTCACAGGAATTAGATGGTGTGGTAAAGATGGTGCAGAAACTTTCAAATAAAGTAATTGATCTGGAAAAGGAGAAGGAGGCCCATAACCAATACAAACCTTATTATAAAAAAGAGAGATGGCAGTGGTACATCCAAACCTCCCTCTCATAGTCCCTCAATTATGAACTTAACTGAAGTGGGAAAGGAAAATTTCTGTACATTCCATCACCAGCCTCACTCTGAAAAAAATTGCCCACAGTGGATAAATTCTATGACTTTAGTGATGAATTAGTTACTAGATTCCAAGTTAACATACACTGTGGATGAAAGAGAGAAAGGTCATGAACCAACAGAGACACAAGAAGAAGACACTATGGTTTTATGGGATTATGTATCCATGTTTAGTATAGAGGATGACTGACTCACTGAGGAAGAAGAAATACCCAAAACAAATGTTACAACAAGGAGTTAGGGCCAATTGAAAGAGGATAACACGACAATGCCCAAGATAAAGAAACTTCAGGAGAACATGAAAAAGATAAAAAATAATATTGAGACCATTAATATACCAAAGTTTGTCATCACAAGTCAGAATCCCAAGGCAGTTAGTACGACTATGAAGTTTGCAGAAAACAAAGTTGAAAATATCAAGAAAAATTCCACCGAGCATGAAATGGGATATGACATAGTAGAAGATATTAAAAAGAATAAAGCAAACATATATTTGTTTGAAATGTGTAACTTGCGCCAACAAAAGGAAAAGCTGTTGAAAGCACTTGAGACACCTATAAATGATAACCAGGCTGAGGAAGAGATTGGTGAAGTGAGTATAGGGGGAAGTCTAAATATAGAACTCCAGCGTTCCTACTCACTTTTGAAATTTTCAATTTCAACGTGCATAACTGTTTGGTGGATGTAGAATCCATAAAATAATATGGATATTTCTAGAGGATTGTCCTGGAAATTATTCAAGAGTGTTTGACTTGGTTAGAAATAACTAAGGAACCTCCAACAAATGCACCAATCAAAGACTATGAGAGAGTGAAGCTCGAATATGAGCTGATAGAATTTGGGAATAAAGCTATTGAAGAACTGATAAGGGAAGCCTAGAGGACTAAAGGCATTTGCACAAAGTTCTGTAGAAAGGTTCTTATAACTTACAACCATTGCCAAACATCTCCAAACAAGAGTTTAGATCAACTACCAGAGAATGAAAAGTACTTGAAACGATTGCAGACCAGATGGCAGGAGGATGAACTGGGCATTCAACTGATCAAAAGTTTAGATGAGAGAGTGATTAAGAATGTAATAGCCCAGAAAGTAGTAAGCAACCATCTATTGGAAGATCAACTTTGATTGATTCCAGCCAAGATGGCTAATATAGAAGATCAATTTGCCAAGCATGAGGTCACTATTAGATTTCTAGAGCCATCAGAGTTTGAGACAATAGTGACAGATGCCAATACATGGAAGCATTTCATTAATGAGGTGGTTGGGGCCACCTATAATGTTTGTTTTATCGAGACATATTTTGTAATAGTTATATTTTCCCTAAATTAGCGAACTCACTAGGAGACAAAGTCATTTTTTGTAACTGATTTCTAAAGGAATCCCAAAGGGTAGGAAGACCAAAAGACATTAGATATTGTATAAGTATATATCAAATCGAGGGGAGAGGGGAATTTTCTAGGCTATCTTCTTGTGAAGTTTATTGTAAGAAGAACTACTTCCTTTAATAATAAAGAAAGCTATATTTTCTACTGGAGAAGGAGCTTTGAAGTTTCAAATGCACGTTGTATATTAGTGTAACACCCCGTTTTTGACCCCATTGCATTAAACGTACATGATGTATATATTGTAATGAATCGTGGTGTGGAGCTAAAGGCAAAATCCCTGCCATCGATTTAATTGTGTTATGTTTTGGCGAATGAAATCAATGCCGATGGTCTCTCGTGGTATACGACATATATTAAGTTTTCTCATCATGTAAATATACATCTTTAATTAAATGAACCCAACCAGCTATGCTCACTCCAACTAAATTAAGAAGGGGCATGATTCTCCTAAGGATAAGGGGGGGAATGTCAAACCTTGAACCAATGGGGAAAAATCCGTGTCACCACCTTGTCTTATCCAATTACCACCATTAAAAGTTATGCTTTTAGTTGGGACAATTATGGCTGGGAGTGGAGTGTGGCAGGACTGTCAGTCCTTTCCCACACGCACACTCCACTAGCAGGTTGAGCCTTACGTTTTGGAAAACCACCACCGCCATCACTCAATGTGGAATCCCCATTCTCACTACTATGCATTTTCTCCATTGTCTGTTCATCCTCACGCAGGGGCAGTAGTCTGTTCATTCTCATGAATAGGCATCTTTTCTATTTGGTCTCACGCGGCCAGGAGGGGGGAGTAATTCGAATGTCATTCATGTTTCTATAGAGTGGTATCTAGCATGTTTTCCATCCAAATTCCAGAGGTCTGATGTAAATTTCCCTCACGCATAGGTTGGGAGTCTTTATTTTATTCCCTAGTGTGGTGTGTGTAAGTTTTCATCGGTGGCTTCATTGTCCAGGACGAACTGTTGTTTTCCCCACATTGTGAACTGTGTTGATGATACATTTTGGGGACTACTGTAGGTTGTTTTGGAGTCATTTTGGCCATGATAAGGCCAAGAATGACTCAGGAGTTTTTTTCCTTAACCAAGCTATGAATCTCTTGTGTGACTACATGTATGCAGTGGTTGGTCTTTAGACTTTGTTGGGAGCAGGGATGGGGGCTTGGTTTGCTTGATAAGCCTGGTGTGTTTGGAAACCACACAGACAGAGCTAGAGGGATGGCTTTCTTCTCCACAACTCCTGAATAGCACTGGAAGGGAAGTCAGGGCCTGAGCGACTGTGTAGCAGATACGGGACTGATTCCTTGTGTTGGGTGTGTGTGGGTGTCTTAGAAGTCAAGCTAGTTCTGGTGTAGGTGTTCCTAGCTCTATAATGGGCTCACCAGATTAGCATTTTTCCTTTCCCAGCTCCTTGATGGCCTGATAAACCCAACCGTGTTGGCTTGGCTGTGTTTTGTGTATCCTTGGCTATGTGTAAGCCTACTTCTTCCTTATTCCTTGGAGAATCATGCCCAGCTTGAGGGTGGTAGTGTTGTTGAGGGATTAAGGAGCACACTGACCTATGGTTGGGTGGAACGTTGCAGCGATGTAGCTAGTTGCGGAATGAGTTCTTTATAAGATAAGTAATCTTGTCTATTTTACTTCTGCAATCCTATTTACTATTAATGATTATGATGAACATGTTAAATGCTTGTATGAACATATGTTTTATTCCGTTGTATGATAAATAATCATGTAGGCATGTTCTAGTTCAAAGCATTTTGTTTCAACACTTCAAAATTTTATGAATGCACATGTTCATGGGGCTAGTTTCCTGGATGGTTAAGGCCATGGTAGCATCCTCTCCGTCGGTCGGAGGGTCAGGGATGTTACATTGTGGTATCAGAGCTTTCAGGTTGCAAAATGGGCCTCTATGGGCCATGAAATACCAGTTAGCAAAGGCATGTTGCCTTCTTCCCAGAAGAAATCAGTGAATGACTGGGAAAATTCGCAAAAAAATTTCTAAGTGTTTGAACTGTCGTTTCATTGGAACACTTAGTGGGAAGGACTTCCGATGTAGCGGAGAGCTAGGCGGAAGCACATTGGACGGAGGACAGTTGGAAGAAAATCGCAGAAAATTTTTGAGGTTTTCGTCGGCCGTCAGCGGAACTTAGTGGATGCGGGAGCTGTAGTTTCGGCGAAGATCAGTCGAAAACCACTAAAACATTGGCTCGATGTAGTGGAAGAAACACTCGATATTGAATTTTGGCACCAACAAAAGTTTGTTGTTCAGACCGTCGATGGACATCGATGGAAAATAGTTGATCGAGCACTTGCCATTGTGGATGGCTAGACCACAATGCTCCTGACGGGTGAGGCCTTCAACCACCGACGCCGTAAAGAAAGTTTAAAAAAATTTCTAAGGCCCAAAATCGTCGGCTGTCAGAATAAGATAGTTTTTCGTGTGTCCATCGTAAGGAAATTCTAGAGCACTAGTATTCCGATAGGGAAAAGTGCTTACTACCGATGCCGATCAAAATCAGTTCACCAATCGGAAAGCATTAGTAGATTGGGCCGCCGATCAGAAGAAGATAAAAGATGATGAGCCACCTGTGGCTGCTGAACAAACTAACCCACCGATGTTTTAGTCTTCCACTCGTCGATGCAAGGTGTTAGTGGGTTATGGAGCCGATAGAGTCCATAGAAGATAGAGAAATTTTTCACCGACAGAAGAAGAAATTTTCAAAAATTGTCTAAGTGTTGAGGCCATCGGTGATTGGCAATGGTTAGCTGTTTGGATCGGTGAAATCTAGTGGATTGAACGTCCACCATTGTGGCTAGCTAGTGAACTATCCTTTCAACGGATAGAGGGTTCAACCGCCAATGCCACAGTGATTAGTACTTTCTCCAGCCGATGAGAAGAAAATTTGAAAATTTTGTTTAAGTATAAGATCGTCGAAAAGTTATTGGGGATTGGGTCACTAATCGGGTATGTTAAAGGCTTGAGAATCTGCTGTTGCAGTAGTCTAGGACACTATCCACTTGATGGTTAGTAGGTCCGGCAACCGATAATGTCCGCGGAACCCACAGGGATATTTATTTTCGCCGTTGCGGCTATCTAGAAGACTAATCGTCCGACGCAATAACATAGCCAGTCGCCGACACAGAGGAGGTAACTTGTCGTTCAGATCGTCGATCAAAAAATGTTTAATGAAGGTGACTCGCCATTGCGGCTGCTTAGTCAACTATCCCTCCGACGCCACAACAACTAGTGCTTCTGACCATCGTTAGAATTACGGCTGCGGAATACTTAAGGAGAATAGTCATTGACATCGCCGATCAGAAGTCTAGATGTTTTCCTACAGAAACTGATGTAAGAACACTTTTTTCCATTTCGGAATCCAAGATGACTAACCACTCGATGCACAAGACACCCAACCGCCGATGCAACACATAGGATGGTTTCACCACCGAATAGGTTCAAAGATTTTGATGCGGAACCGATACCGCGGAAGGAAATAGGTGAACAATCCTCTGCGTCGCCAATGCAGATCGGAAGTTTTGGTTATTTGCCCACCGAAACGCCAGAAATTTTGTGCAGAAGAGACCCGATGAAGAGAAGGAAACTTTGGGTTTTTTTAGAAGAATTTCCCAGTAGTTTTTTGAGCACTTTTTGACTGTCTTCAGTTGGTTTTCAGCAGATTTTAGCAAACTGTCTGTGGTCACAGAGCTGAATATGAAATAGAGAAATTTCTATGTTTTAGCATAATTGTTGCTTTATGAATTTCTAGAAGAAAAGGTAAGTAATTTTGATTTATATTAATATTTTGCATCTAACAGTTTGCTACGAACACATTTGCAGAACTTTAGATAACTTCAAAGAGAAGTACTCCAAAAAGAATAGTGTGGTAAAGCTAGAGGTGGTTCATTCATGAGAACCCATGATGGGTATGATGCTCGGGATTCTTACGAGCAAGCAGAAGATGCCATGGGAGAAAATGTCGATAATGGAAATGATGACATAGAGTCTAATGGAAGGAGATTCCAGGGGACACCATCCGAGGTTGCAGCCACCATGAGAAGCTTGATCAAAGCCCGAGAAGAGCAGCATCAGTTGAATACTGCAATGTTGCAGACTTTGACAAACTTGCAAAGAAAGATAGACTCTGGATGAGGTATGGAAAGACCCGAAGGTAGTAAGAGCAGTACTAGGAGAAGGAGAAGGACTTCTAGTGGATCATCTGATTCTAAAGAATCCAGTGGGGATTCAAGTTCTTCTTCTCATAAAAGGAAAGGAAAGAGACACCATAGGGATCGCTCTCAGGATGAATTTAAGAAAGCTAAACCTCCTACATTTGATGGTGATGTGACGACTGGACAAGAAGCTAAATCTTGGTTTCTTGGGATAAGGAAGTACTTTTAAGTGCATGATTATTTGGGAAACATGAAGGCAAGAGTTTCCATATTCAATTTGAATGGAAGAGCATCCATTTGGTGGGAACACTTCAAGCAAGTAAAGAGGATCAGTGAATGGATACTTAAGTGGAAACAGTTCAAGAAGTATTTCAAGCAGAAATACCTCTCTGACATGTATTATGATGACAAGATTAAAGAGTTTCATGAGCAGAGATTGGGACAGCGGACCATGGAAGAATATGAAAATAAGTTTTTGGAGCTGTTGAGGTATATCCGGTACATCATAGATGAAAAAGTGAAGGTCCAAGGTTTTCTGAGTGGATTACCTTAGTCTTACAAAGATAGAATTGAGTTTTATGAACCTAGAACTCTTGAAGAAGCAATAAGGAAGGCTAAGTATTGCTATGAGCAAAGAAAAGGTAAGCTGGATTACCATAAGGCATGGAAGGACAATATGAATGAGAAGTTTGACCAAAGAAAGAAAGGTTTCAAACCTTCTAACTTCAGGAATCAGCAGAAGCAGCCATCCTAAGCTGCGAGTAAGCTAGTTAGAGTGACAGGAGAAAAGGATAAATATCCACAACAGAATAGAGGGCCACTCTAATGTTGGAAATGTGGAGGACCCCACATGCACAGGAATTGTTCACTCAAGAATGAGAGTGCAAGACTAGCTTATAACTTTCGAGAAGTAGAAACAGTGGGTCAAGTAGCAAGGGTACTCCCTAGGATTTACGCATCACTGGAGGACTGCCAGGTAGATCACCAGTCAACTGTGGTTGAAGTAGCAGGTAAGATTGTTGAGCAATTTGTTTCTATTTTGATTGACCCTAGTTCTACTCATAGTTACATTACTCCTAGAGTAGTGGATATTTGTGCTTTTAAGAAAGTAAAGCATAGGAAGTCTTGGTTAGTTCAGCTAGCCACTAGAACTAAGAGAAAGGTTAGTGAAGTGGTGGAGAAATGTCCATTGGTCATGGATGGATTGGTCACTTGTGTGGATCTGAATGTTCTACCTCTTGGTTCCTATGCTGTTCTCATTGGAATGTATTGGTTAGAAGCTCACATGGTGAAGCTTGATTGTTACAATAAGACTTTCGAATTCATGAACAAAGAGGGAAACCTAGTAGTTGCGAAAGGTATTCCAAAGGCGATTTCAGTAAGGCAGGTTTCAGCAATGCAGTTAAAGAATTTCTGTAGGAATGGTTGCCAGTTGTATGCAGCTCATATTTTGGAGACATCAGATGATGAAACTCCTAGGTTGGAGGACTATCAGGTGTTATAGGAATTCAGGGATGTGTTTCCTGATGAGATTCTAGGGCTTCCTCTCAAGAGGGGCATTGACTTCACTATTGAACTTGTGCCAGGATCAACACCAGTGTCCAAGACCCCCTATAGGATGAGTACACCAGAGATGCTAGAGTTGAAGATGCAACTGCAAGAGTTGCTGGAAAAGAAGTATATCCGATCGAGTGTGTCTCCTTGGGGAGCACCAGTTTTGTTTGTAAAGAAGAAAGATGGTACACTCAGGTTATATATTGATTACAGACATATGAACAAGGTTACTGTGAAGAATAAATATCCTTTGCCTAGGACTGATGACCTCTTTGATGAAATGAGAGGAGCAAAGGTATTTTCCAAGATTGACTGGAGGTCTGGTTACCATCAGGTGAGAATAAAGGATGAAGATAGCCTTCAGAACAAGGTATGGACATTATGAGTTTGTAGTGGTACCATTTGGTCTCACAAATTCACCAGCTACATTTATGTGCCTTATGAATAGTGTCTTCAGAAGATATCTGGAGAAGTTTGTTCTTGTCTTCCTTGATGACATTCTTGTTTATTCTAAGAATGAGGAAGAACATGGAGAGCATTTGAGATTGACACTGAAATTGCTTAGGGAGCACTAGTTGTATGCAAAACTAAGAAAGTGTGACTTATATAGAGATAGAATTCAATATTTGGGTCACATTATCTCAGAGGAGGGTATATCTGTGGACCCTGAAAAGATTGAATCCATTATGAATTGGCCTACTCCAAGAAATGTGACAGATGTAAGATCCTTTATGGGACTTGCAGGATACTATAGGAGATTCATTGAGGGATTCTCCAAAGTTTCACATGCCATCATTTCTTTGAAAAAGAAGGGGATGAAGTTCAAATGGACATGAAGGTGTGAAGAAATTTTCCAGCCGTTGAAGAATCTTCTCACCAGTGCACCCATATTGAAGGTTGCAGATCCAGAGAAAGACTTTGTGGTGTGTACCGATGCATGCGGACAAGGGCTTGGAGGAGTCCTTATGCAGGACAACCATGTGATATGTTATGAGTCAAGAAATATGAAGGAGCATGAGAAGAACTATGCCACTCATGATCTAGAGCTTGTAGACATAGTACATGCTCTCAAGATGTGGAGGCATTACTTGATGGGTAGAAGATTCAAGCTCAGGACAGACCATTATGGTCTGAAGTATTTGTTTGATCAGCCTACTCTGAATGCTAGGCAAGCAAGATGGCTGGAATTTTTATGTGAGTTTGATTTCAAAATCAAGCACATAAAAGGAAAAGAAAACAAAGTGGCTGATGCACTCAGTAGGAAGGTGCAATAAATGCATGTGGCATCTCTTAGTACTTGCCAATCAGATTTGAGGCAGCAGATTGTTAGCCATGGTATTGGAGATGAATTGTATGAGCAGGTAAAAGACAAATTGCAACAGCAAAGTCTTGAGAAGAGGTATGAGGGATATAAATTGGAAGAAGATGGACTTCTCACTTATCAAGGTAGAATTTATATCCCAGATGTAGCATATTTGAGGAGAGTTGTCATTGATGAAATCCATCAAGCTCCGTATTCTGGTCACCCAGGATATCAGAAGACCATTGCTACAGCTAGAAAGCTGCACTTTTGGCCAGGAATGAAAAGGGATATGGCTTAATACATTTTGAGGTGTATGAAATGTCGAAAGGTAAAGGTTGAGCATCAACACCCTGCAGGTTTGTTGCAGCCTTTGCCAGTTCCGGAATGGAAATGGGAAGTTATTTCCATGGATTTTACTACAGGATTTTTGATGACTTGGAGACAACATGATTACATCATGGTTGTGGTTGACAAGTTGACAAAGGCAGCGCATTTTATACCGGTTAAGTGTATGCATAAGACAGATGATATTGCAAAGATCTTCATGAAGGAGATTTTCAAATTGCATGGATTGCCTAAGGCAATAGTCTCTGATAGGGATGTCAAGTTTACTTCCAACTTTTGGAAGGGGTTGTTTACATATTTGGGTACAAAGCTAAACTTCAGCACTGCATACCATCCTCAGATAGATGGGAAGACAGAGAGAGTTAATCAGATTCTTGAATACATGCTTCGCATGTACATGATGGACAAACAAACCAAGTAGGAATATTACTTACACTTGGTATAGTTTTCTTACAACAATGGATAGAAGGCATCCTTGGGGATGAGTCCGTATGAAGCTTTGTATGGAAGAAGGTGTGGGACACCAGTGACTTGGGATAACCCAGTGAATAGGATTGTGCTTGGACCATAATTGCTCAAGGAAATGGAGCAAGAGGTTGTAAAGATCAGACAAAATCTGAAAACAACACAGGACAGATAGAAGAGCTATGTAGATAGGGTGAACAGGAAGTTTAGTGTTGGGGATCATGTTTACCTCAGAGCGAGGGCAAGGAAGAATTCCTTGAAGCTTGGAAGTTGTGCTAAGCTGTCACCAAGATATTGTGGGCCGTTTGAAGTGCTTGAAAGAATAGGGTCGGTTGCATATAGACTTGCATTGCCTGCTAGTACTAGAGCTCATAATGTTTTTCATGTTTCTTTGCTTAAGAGATATGTACATGATCCTAACCATGTGATAAATTGGGATGTGATTCAGGTGGAACATGAGGGAGACTTCTGAACCGAGCCAATGCGCATCCTCAACAGGAAGGTCACAATGCTCTGGAACCGAGCCATAGGTCAGGTAAAGGTGCAATGGGAGCACTATGGACCTGAAGAGGCTACATGGGAGCTGGAGGATGCCATGCGATTGGCACATCCATTTTTGTTCAATTTTGCGGAACACTGAGGTGATACCAGTGTAGCATTTTGTTCAAATTTTGTAAAGCACTGAAGACAGTGCTATTGAAGGGGGAGGGTAATGTAACACCCTAGTTTTGACCCCATTGCATTAAACGTACATGATGTATATATTGTAATGAATCATGGTGTGGAGCTAAAGGAAAAAGCCCTGCCATCGATTTAATTGTGTTATGTTTCGGTGAATGAAATTGTTGCCGATGGTCTATCATGGTATATGGCATATATTAAGTTTTGTCAGCATGTAAATATACATCTTTAATTAAATGAACCCAACCAGCTATGCTCACTGCAACTAAATTAAGAGGGGCATGATTTTCCTAAGGATAAGGGGGGGGATGTCAAACCTTGAACCAATGGGGAAAAATTCATGTGTCACCACCTTGTCTTATCCAACTACCACCATTAAAAGTTCTGTTGTTAGTTGGGAAAGTTATGGCTGGGAGTGGAGTGTGGCAGGACTATCAGTCCTTGCCCACATGCACACTCCACCAGCAGGTTGACTCTTACGTTTTGGAAAATCACCACCACCATCACTCCATGCGGACTCCCCATTCTCACTAGAACACATTCTCTCCATTGTCTGTTCATCCTCACGCAGGGGCAGTAGTCTGTTCATTCTCACGCATAGGCATCTTTTCTGTTTGCTCTGACGTAGCTACGAGGGGGGATCAGTTCGGATGTCATTCACGTTTCTGCAGAGTGGTATCTAGCATTTTTTCCATCTAAATTCTAGAGGTCTGATGTAAATTTCCCTCACGCACATGTTGGGAGTCTATATTTTCTTCCCCAGTGTGGTCTTTGTAAGTTTTCCTCGGCGGCTTCATTGTCCAGGATAGACTGTTGTTTTTCCCACATTGTGAACCATGTTGCTGATACGTTTTGGGGACTACTGCAGGTTTTTTTGGAGTCGTTTTGGCCATGATAGGGCCAAGAATGACTCAGGAGTTGTTTTCCTTAACCAAGTTGTGAGTTGCTTATATGACTATGTGTATGCAATGGTTGGTCTTCGGACTATGTTGGGAGTAGGGATGGGGGCTTGGTTTGCTTGATAAACCTGGTGTGTTTGGAAACCACACAGACAAATCTAGAGGGTTGGCTTTCTTCTCCATAACCCCTGAATAGCACTGGAAGGGAAGTCAGGACCTAAGGGACTGTGTAGCAGAGAAGGGACTGATTCCTTATGTTGGGTGTGTGTGGGTGTCTTATAATTCATGCTAGTTCTAGTGTAGGTGTTCCTAGCTCTATAATGGGCTCACCAGCTTAGTATTTGGCCTTTCCCAGCTCCTTAATGGCCTGATAAACCCAACTGTGTTGGATTGGCTGTGTTTTGTGTATCCTTGGCTATGTGTAAGCCTACTTGTTCCTTATTCCTTCGAGAATCACACCCAACTCAGGGGTGGTAGTGTTGCTGAGGGATTAAGGAGCATGCTGGCCTATGGTTGGGTGGAACCTTCCAGCGACGTAGCTGGTTGCAGAACGAGTTCTTTATAAGATAAGTAATCTTGTCTATTTTACTTCTACAATCCTATTTACTGTTAATGATTATGATGAACATGTTGAATGCTTGTACGAATGTATGTTTGCTTCCACTGTATGATAAATAATCATGTAGGCATGTTCTAGTTCAAAACACTTTGTTTCGGCACTTCAACATTTTATGAATGCACATGTTCATGGGACTGGTTTCCCAGATGGTTAAGGCCATGGTAGCATCCTCTTCACCGGTCAGAGGGTCGGGGACATTACAATTGGTTGAATGTCGAATTATTTCTGTTTCATCTTATTCTACAAACTATGAGATCATTCTGACTTATGAATTTCTTCCATGCTATGAATTATTTCCTCTTATTTTATGAAACTTATGCAGTATATTGAGTGATGAATGTTTTAACTAACAATGACCTATCTCTTTGTTTATCTTTCTATGTGTATTCATGTATTCCAAATTATGAACAACTATCTATAATATTTTTATGCATGTTTTACAGTACATTACTCATCATTAAATATAATCTTGCTCCCTAGGGATAGGTTAGATAGAATTAGTTAGCTTATCATAGTTGTTATCTGTTTATGATTTAGAAGCAAAAAGGGGTAATAAGATGAAAGGTAAGAACCTGTGCATCACATTGTGAACTCTTTGATGTCTCTATCGATTGCACTTAGATTAGGAACTTGCATATCATATATAAAATAAAACAAAAAATATACTTAAACGGTGGACCGGGCTGAACTAGTAAAGCAAGATTAAACCATTACTTGACCTACAGTAGTCAAACTGTAAACCAGATGGATTCCCCATACTAAAAAATAATGAGCTAATTGGGAACATTTATTAGGGAGAATCCCTACTGTTGTTACCTAGGATTTGCCAGGCCTCAACACAAGGTAACTCAAAGTGGAGTTGAAATCAAGATAAACAACCTAAATGAAGAGATACCAAATTGAGTGATATTTTGAATCATATATATTTCTTCATATAATTTTTCTTCTACTTCAACAATCTTTAATTTAGCAGGATCTAGTTCTCTTAATTCATTAAAGGAAATCATACCCAAAGTATCCATGTAATCATCTGTAAACATCCAGATGATTGACATACTTAACAAATATTTTTTGGTGCTTTTCAATCATATGATTGACATCATCACATGTGATTTCCCAATACTTTATTGAGAAATGGACCCTCATTACCTTCATTGAAACTAGATCGGAAAGATCATGGGAGGGATTTTTGAAGTGTTCCTTCCATTCACATAGATGTTCATAAGTTGAATAAGCCTTATTCATTTTATGAACATGATCATCAAGGAGGTCTGATAAATGTTCAAAAGCATAATAATCATCATGTATTTCACTTATCCCTTGAAATAATCAGAAATGAGTCTTTCTCAAATTATCATTGCAAGAATTAGCTTCATCATTGAAATCATGTGTAGTAAATTTGGAGAATGGAGAAGAAGCAATTTACTCTTTATTTTGTTTCAATTATATTTTGATATCATCAAGATCAAAATTCCACTCAATCTTCTTTTCTTATGCAATGTCTTTTTGTTGTGATAACTGTTGAATTTCGTCCTGTAAGCCCTGCAATTCTGAATGATGTTGAGCCTTGTGTTGTTCCATTTGCTTGAATAGATTCTCCAATGGAGTCTCTTTTTTAGTATGCAATATCACATTCTTTTCTTTTCTTCCTCCAATTATTTAGTAAAAATATATATATAATCATAATTACCACTTTTTAAATCCCCCATAGCTATATCCACTTCTATTTCCTCATTTTGAGGATCATCAAAGGATGGTTTCGAAATGATTTGACTAGAAAATGGTCAAGGAATAACTTGAACTTCGCTGCTATTTTTGGCTTCCCTTGTCATTATGTATTTATATTTATTACTAAAATAGTACTCCCCTAAATTTACTACAACTTCTTCACCAAAATATTTTGATTCATCAGTTGTAGAAGTTAGAAGCTACGTAGTGATAATAACAAGAAATGATTGGTTAAGGGTAAGTGGGATTAGATAAGTAGACTTTTGAGGAACTAACAAAATATTTTGAATGTTAGTGATTGTTGGTAAGTTACCAACAATAGGTTGACTAGTTTAGGTAGGTATAAGATACTATGACTGTAAAGGATGAACAATAAAAGTATCACCTTCACTCAATTGTAGATTCTGCTGGGAAGTTTCTGGTTTTTCAATGACACTATCATCTATACGATCTAAATTTGTGTGAGGATTGGACAGAAAATCATCAAGGTTGATGGTATGATCATCTAGTTCGAAAGGGGTGGGAAGATATTGTGAAATGTGAGGTAAACTAGAAAACAATTGAGTGGTGGGCTAGAAAATGATTGTGGTTCCATTGGTTGTTTGCATTACTTCTTTTGTAGTATTTTCCTATTGTTTGATTAATTAAGGTGTGGATTAATATATTATTATATATTTCTTCTCTTTGTATGCTATTTATGGGACTTGGTTGCATAAAATTTGGTATCATAGCTCTCTCCTCGGGACCGATTTCTACAAAACGAGTCATCTTGGAATTTTTCGATACAATTTTTTTTATACAAGGAGTCAAAGATCTAGGTTAAAAAACACTTCCAAAACAAGCTGATATATATCCATTCCAATACTCATATATTTATCCATTGAAATTTGGGAGATAATAGAAGAGGAATCTAGTCTTTTTTTGTAGTACTATTAAATTGTGCACATAGATATGTGGACCAACGCACAACTCACAAGATAGATCATACAATTTTACTCAGAAATTGAAGAATGAAATAATGTAAAACTGCATTGCAACTATAAACACTTTAATTAATCAAAAGTAATTAAATAATTAATTACAATGTAGTACAATGGCTAAATAGCCTCATGCAATTCGAATCCATGTGAGGAAATTTGAATTGGTTTGACTCTACTTGAATGCATGGCTAATTGAACTTGTCTAAATAAATATAGGAGTTCAAAATACCAACTCAAGTGTCTAATTTAGTCTTAATTATTAGTTAACTAGTCTAACTAACTGAGGTAGGTGAGCAAATGTACCTCACCTGCATGCAACCATGAAAATCTAGCGCTAACTGAGTAGAACTAAATGTAACAAACTAGAAATGAATGTAATTGACTCCTAACTGAGCTTGACTAGTCACCAACTAAACTCAACTGAAGGAGGTTGGTGTCAGCACTCCTAGTGGCTCCTAAATTGTAGGGATTCATCTAGGAGGATCCTAAACTAATGCATGCAAGCTAAGTAAGTTTCAGATGGCCTCAGTTAGTGTTCCCCACATTCTAGTGACTAGTATATGTGAGCAAATTAGGCCAAGTGGACCCAATGGTGTTAGTGACTAAAAATATACTGAAAGAACTCCTGATTTAGACATAATTGACCAATTTTGACAAGGGAGAATTATAATCCTAACACCCCCCCATGAATGCTAACTTAGACAATTTGTGGGACCTGGTAACTAAGATCATAGGTCACCCATTACATCTAAGCAGAGTAAATCCTGAATACAAGGAACTGGGGGAAAAACCACATGGGAAAAAATCCCCCCTCTAACTAAGTAGACAGAATCAAGATTCACGTTTAAAAAAATTGAAAATATGTTTTTGCAACCTTCATCTCTATGGTGTAGTGAAGCAGCATGCATGATGTTCTATGCACAAGTATCTTAGGGCATGGCATGTAGACTTCTCCATATTCTCCCAAAATGATGATGGAAGGAAGGAGGAATGTAACCTTTTCCTCTTTTTGGATGTAGAGGTGTATGATCCACCCTATTCTTCTAAAGGCATTGTAACTGATCAAACCTTTCCATGTAGCATCTCAAAAGGAGTTTGTTGCATCTCTATGAAGGAGGTGAGATTGCATGACATAGCGCAAGGTTCTTTATCTTCTGTGTGTTGGATGGATTTCCAATCATCTTCCTAGTATCCTGATTGGGAGTAGTGACTAGATATGGATCTGAATCACCTTGAATCTCAATCTCATAAACTGATACAGTTGGTTCTACAATACTAGTGGAAATTGCAAAAGAAGGAGATGAAATTTTTTTACCTCCCCTTTCAAGTGGGAGCTCAGAGTGCACTGGTTCTAAAAATGGCAGGAATTGTGAGAACTCATATGCGTTGGAGGCATGATTTGTAGTACCCTTCGCTATGATGTTCCCGGTAGAGATATTTGTGATCTCCACTGATTCATGACCAAATATCACTTACTTTGAAGGGCCAATGTGAGTCATCTGGTATACAGATAACAAATTTGTAGCTAAGGAGGGCACATAAGGCACATCTTTGAACTTTCCATGTTCAAGCTTGATATAACCCTTCCCTTTGGCTCGAGTTTGTCTGTTATTACCCAAATCAATACTAGGGCCATCAGAAGACTGTAAAGAAGAGAATGATTCTCTAGATGTAATCATATGATTGGAAGAACCAAAATCAATGAGGAAGGAATGTGTTGTTGAACAACTATCATTCAATGCATGGCATGTATCTTCATGTTCTTTAGTCTCTTCTCTATGTTTAGCCTTCCTTGCGCTAGCAGGTACAATAATGTTATGTTTCTTCAGAAGAAGAGCCCTTTCATCAATTGTTATTCTCATACAAGATATTTTTGGATGAAAACCCCTTCCATAGTAAAAACAACGGATCTTTCCTTTTCCATTATTCTTGCTTCTGTTCAAACCTAAAGGCTCATTTGACTACTCTTTCTCCATAGGAGACTCATCCTTTTGCTTCCCTTTACAATTTGTAACCTTAGGTCCTCCAGCAAATAATGCTTGATCTTTGGAATATTGAATGATCCCCATTTGGATAAATTTGTCATGCTCCTGGGTGAGAGATTCAATGAAGTCATTAAGAGTAGGAATCCTCCAATTTGGAGTAGTAAGATTCCCTGAATGAATGGTTGATACAAATACTAAGTAGTACGCACCAAGTTTTGAGAGGATGGATAGAATGAGTTGATCATCCTCTTTCTCAACCTTGCACAACTTCAAAAGGAACACCAGGTGCCTGAATTTGGTGAAGAAATCATTCATAGTTTTGAAGTTAGCTATATGAAGAGAAATAAACTCATTCTCTGGCTGATAGATCCTCAAGTCATCCTGCTTATCAAACAAGGAAGCAAGATTATCCCAAACCTCCTTGCAATTCTTCAATCCATTGATGTGGAAGAGAAGATATCTAGAGATTGAGAGGCATAAGCATCCATATGCTTCATCAATCCTATTCTAGTATTTTTCTTTGTCAACATAATGAACCGGCTCTCCCTGTGTCTCCATTGTGATTCTAAAGAGTATTTTGGAGTGAAGTTGCATCTCCATGTCCTCCTTCCAGTGGTGGTAGTTGAAAGGAGTGAGAAGCTCCATTGGAGGCGCCATTGCGAATGCAGTGAAGGAGACTGAGATGCTATAGAAAATGCAGTGAATGAAACTGAGCTATTGTACCTAATGCAGTGAAGGAGACTGAAAAAACTTCACACAATCAAACAGACAAAGTAAGGTTAACGGCCTGCACTTTTGGAATTTTCTTCACACCTAGCATAGTTGATCAAGCAAGCTTGATTAACAATTCCTTTACTTGGGATCTTAAGTGGAAAATTATTCAATTCTAGTGCAGTGCTGGAAGGTGTTACCACCTATGTTGTACTTAGTGGTTTTTTATCAAGTGATCCTGGTGAATCCAAAAAAGATTTTTTGTTCGGACTTCAGAAGACCTTCGAAAGTGCTTCTAGGAAGTGCTTGAACTGTACTATATGACATGTTCATACCCCATGGGGGAATTGTAATAAATGTTCTAGCATGATAGTGTCTATAAAAGATTCAGTCTCTTAGACTTCATTTGTCAATCCGATCAGCCCAGGGTGTTTTTCTCCCTTGGTTATTATTGGTTGTTGAATAAATGACTGATAATTTCTGAGTTTTTCACTCCATACCTCCAAAGTTGGGGTGGTCAACTTGGCATTTAGGCTTATTGAGTTTATTAGAGTCTATGTGTCAATGTATAAACATGCTAGGAAACATGGTCGATTCATATGAACATGTCTAAGTCCCCCTATGTTTTTTCAACTTTTTTAATTTTTTAATTTTTTCAGTGTTTTTTATTAGAATTTAATTTTTCCAAAACTTAGGCTATTTTTTAATAGTTTAATTGGAAAATTTGGTTTTGTAATAAAAGTGGGCCAAATAATCAGTTTCGGTCATGTAGGTGCTCATTTTCAATCTAAGAGTGCCATGCAAACCCATGGACCCACTTTTTCCTAGTTTTGAGTGATTTTCCATCACTCAGGTCAAAAAGCCCCAAAAAATCAATTATTGATTCTTTTAATTAATAAATTCATGAATAAAGGAGCAAATCCAAAATCGTAGATCAGTGGATTCTCAGCCGATTTGATTGAAATCAATCAGATCTGAACCATATTGACTAGCTTAGACAAATCCTTGACTAAAGAAGGTGATTTGGACAGATCCAGAGTTGAAATTCAACATCCTTTATGGGGAATATCGCCCTCCCTCTCTCCTCCACACATTTCGGCTCATCTAGATGAGTTTTGGTGGATGCTTCAGTCAACAGGTTGAGGTGCCAGTCAGATTAGCTCTCTGATTGACAATTACACTCAGTCAGACTCAGATTTGGCTCAGTTAGACACAGATCATGCATTGATGGACTCTCCTTCAGCTACAGTGGTCTATCTCCATGGTATTTGTGCCGCCCTAGGTTGGATCTCCTATTTTTTTTGTATAAATAAAGCTCAGACTGCCTCTTCCAAGCTAGTTAGAGTTGGATTGAGGAGCTGTTGCTGTTGTAATACTGTGTAATATCTTTTGCTATTGGAATAAAGTGAATATTTGGAGGCAATATTGTGTCATGTCATTGTGTGTGTGTATGAGCATTGCCATGTTTCACTGAGGTAGCCTGTATCTATGTTCATAATTTGTTGATTGTTTGTGGATTCATTGCTAAGACTGGTAATAAGTTTATTATAATCTTGATAGGAAAGGAGTTTGTTAATAATTTTATTGGCCATCTCTTTCTTTTTTATGCATGTTTAGAGATCTAGATTCAACATGTTTTATAATTTTATATGCATGTTATTTTGAAATATCTATGTATATGTTAACTATGCATGTTATTTTGAAATATCTATGTATATGTTAACCGGATCTCACAAGTATTTTGGAAAGTGTTTGGATTCAATTGCAGCTTCCTATATTTGAGAGGATGCTGATATTGTTTTATTCTTCACTCTCTCCAAAACCATTCAAAGGAATATTCCCTATACATTCCACTGGAAAGCTCCACGATTGATTTTCAGGGCTTCCAACAAAAATGCTCTTCTTTTCCTCTTCCTTCAACTTTTTCTAAAATCAGTTCGGTTACTTGTTTTCGCATTTCAAGTTATTTAGATATATCAATTTTAGAGTTCATATTACATATATCTTTCTGCCTTAAATCTCAATAAACTATATCTCATTCGTAAAGAAAATTTACAAGCATTCTAGATCTAGTTTTAGGGAAAATTGTCATTTTTCAAGGCTGTGAAAGTAGATCTAAAACTTGGTGAATGTATGGTTGTTTCCTTAGAATATAAAAATTTAAATTCATCAATTTAAGTGCTTCATATTGGCTGCAACAAAATGAGGCCAAGATCCCAAGGAAATATTGCGTTCCTTGGTTCTTTTTCCGCTTCATTAAAACTAGTTTTAACTTAGAATTTTTGGGTAAAACGTTTCTTCATCCAAAATTACTTTCCAAGTACTTTTGGGCATATTTAAATGTGATAATATTTCTAGTTTTTATCAGGTGTAACATAAAATAGGAGGAGGCGCTGTCCGGAATGCATTTTTGGACCATTCGAAACCCCCCAGGGGTCTCCGTCTTCCATAAATTTCAAACTTTTGCAATTTGTAAACCTTTGGCCTCATTCCATATAAGGACCAATTGGATTAATTTCAGTTATATGATACTATAATTACTTCTAATAGAAATAAAAATCTTTTCGAATAGGCTCTTTCGAGCCTATTCACCATCCCCCCTGGGGGGGATTTGCATCTGTGTCATTTTTTACTTTTTGTTCATCTTTTTTTCAATATAGTGTAGTTGTAATATGCAGGATAGTATACTTTGATTTATAATCATTTCCATATTCCATATCTGGTGGTTTCAAAGTAATTTTAATACTTACCCCACGAGCCTCCTTTTGAGCCGAAAGGTGAAGAAAGGGTCATGGTAGTCTAATTAGAAAAATATTGTTTGCTTTTATGTTTATGCGTCATCTTCTGTCATCATTTTTTTTAGTAATCATAATAAAATTAAACCCTCCTTGATTCCCCAATTGAGATCCACTTGGATCAAAAGAGGTTCCTAGAGGGTTTTCTTTTTAACAAGAACACCTATCTTAAAATTAACTAAAAATAATGAAGACTTGAATGTGTATGCTCTGTACTTGGCTATGGTTCATCCAATCAGTCGAGCTGCAGAAAAATCACTTGAGTGACTAGAATAATTAGGAATCACTCTCCCAAATTGACAAACCATCAGGCGAAAATCCAATGCCTCGATCTAACCATTACTGTGGAAAAATACCCAAAGGAAGCGGGAGCTCCTGAAAAGTGACCTCGGGGCACCGATCTCTGTTACACATTCAAGTCCATTATGAACAATAGCCTCAGAGACTCCATTCATCCCACATATTCCTTGCGGGTAGCTATGACGGTTTAGTTTTGGACATAATTCAAGTACCCCCTGGGTATATTTGGAGTCCCCTCACCTAAGTTAAATGACTCATATTCACATTAATTTCAAATTAACCAAGATACAATTGCACAACATTTATTTTAGGACTTGCAAGCACTCTTAAAATATTTTCGACTCCTTTTTTGCACTGGTCAACTGTTTATTTCTTTCAATCTTTATGCGATTGTGTATCATTTCATGCTTACTTGTGATCATCTTATCTAGTTATTTGTTGTTTACAATTGTTAAGTCAAAACTCTTAAAAAACATACTCTTTAATACCATCATCATACTAAATAATTTTTCCTTAGTAACTTAATAGGGTCTACCCCCCTTGGCTTCGTTAGGAGTTGAGCCTAAACGGAGGAGTCAAGAACAAGGTGACAGCCTTAACTCGAGACTTGCCCCCGAGGACACACTGAGTGGCTTGAATATTTTTTCCATGTGACCCAGGTGTGTGAAAGGAGGCAACAGAAGGAGCAATTTTGCTCAAAAAAAAACTTGATCCAAGTATGAATCTGTAGTAGGATAAGTGCCTTGTCCTGTTGAGGCTCTGATACCATGTAGGGTTTGTCATTACACCAAAACGTGTAGATGTTGATGAACATTTGAAACCCAGCAAAAGGCCCTATCACCAAGATTGGAGATTATTCCACTTGTTTTATATTCCCAGAGGTGCGGGGGTGATACCATGTGGAGGTTGTACTGATACTCCAACACCCTGCCTCTAGGATAGCTTGGGGGAATTGAGCCTAAGACCTCTACTCTGATACGATGTTAAAGTAAGGACATAGATATGTGTACCAACACATAACTCACAAGATAGATCATACAATTTTACTCGAAAATTGAAGAATGAAACACTGCAAAAATGGCTTGCAACTATGAATGCTTTCATTAATCAAGTAATTAGATAGTTAATTACAATGTAGTACAATGGCTAAATAGCCTCATGCAATTGGAATCCATGTGAGGAAATTCGACTTGGTTTGACTCTACTTGATTGCATGGATAATTGAACTTGTCTAAATCACTACCAGATTTCAAAATCCCAACTCAAGTATCTAATTCAGTATTAATTATCAGTTACCTAGTCTAAATTACTAAGGTAGGTGAGTAAATGCACCTCGCCTACATGCAGCCATGCAAATCTAGTGCTAACTGAGTATAACTTAATGTAATAGACTGGAACTAAAGGTAACTAACTCCTAACTAAGCTTGACTAGTCACCAACTAAACTCAATTGAAGGAGGTTGGTGCCAGCACTCCCAGTGGCTCCTAAATTGTAGGGATTGGTCTAGGAGGCTCCTAAATTGATGCTTGCAAGTGTAGTAAATGGAAGTTGGCCTCAATTAGTGTTCCCCACATTCTAGTGACTAGTATATGTGTCCCAATTACGCCAAGTGAACCCAATGGTTCGCGTGAATAAAAATAGACTTAAAGGACTCCTAATTTAGAACTAATTGACCAATTTGGACAAGGGAGGATTATAATCCTAACAAGTACAAAACCTAGTCTTAAACAGGTGTTCGATGGATAAAGTTCATATTTTAGGCATCAAAGATCAAAACTAAGTGTAGACTAATTTCTCCAGAAAGAATATGGAACAAGGTATGTTTGGTATAAGTTTCATATTCAGAAACACAATATTGGGCATGTGGCATACAGTACAAGTTCAATCTTCTCGATAGGACAAAAATACAAAGTTTTGGAATATTTGCAACAATTTTTTTGGAACATCCAAATTAGGTCAAACATGTGGAATTGTAAATACAACACATCAGGGTACCACAAGCCTAATTTTTATACCAAAAGGAGTCAAAAGTCAAATTGTATCTCAATTACAAGATGGCCCTAAAAGAATCTTCCAATTAGGGTTTGAAACATCTATTTTAGGGGAAAAGGTCATATCTAAGGCATACAAGATCAATATGGAGTGAGAAAATTTTCTTCAAAAATAAGACAAATCAGGTTATCTTTGGTAGAATTTTCAGCTACGTAAACGAAATATTAGACACATGACATACTATATAAGGTCGATCTTCTGGATAGGACAAAAACAAGAAGCTTTGGGAGATTTGTAATAAAAAAAATTGGGCACATACAAATAATATCAAACCTAAGAAATTGGAAAGAGGATACATCAGGGTACCATAGGTAATAGTTTGAAACCTAAATGAATCAAAATTCAAATTTTACCTCAATTACAAGTTGGCTATAAAACATTCTTCTAATCAGGGTTTCAAAAAGGTGTGTCATTTTTCATTTGAATAAATTTGAGTAGAAGGATCTATTTTTGGTAAACCCTAGGATGTGATATATACTTATTATTAAAAATCACACCAAAATGAAGTGGAAAGAATCACAGTCCACTTAAACTCCCAGAGGATTCATCCCCGACATACAATGAAATGGAATACGTATCTTTTAGGGTGTCCAAGTTGGAAGACATGATTGAAGGAAATGTGAAAATGGATGAGATAGTTAAATTGGAAAATAGGATTTCTAGTAAAGAGGATCTCAAAGGGGTGTCTACTAAAGAGGATCTGAAAGGGGTGGCTAATAAAGAGGATCTCAAAAGGATGGCTACTAAAGAGGATCTTAAAGGGATGGCTAGAAAAGAAGATCTTCAAGACTTGAAGTAATTGATAAAGGATATAAGACATAGATTTATTCATCATGTATCTACTCAAGAAGAGGATACGGAGGAAAAATAGGACTTATTCAAGTCACGTCTAGAGAAAATTGAAAAATAATTGGGGAGTAGGAAGTTGGAGTCCTCAAAAGTGGATGATTCACTACAACATCATGGCTTCAATTCAGGTCAAAGGAAATACTTTATCCCCAATATTGAAATCAGAAAGTTGCTAGAAAGGATCCAATCACTTGGAATTTTCATATGGATCAATCCTTTGATCTACATCAAGTGACCACTTTGCAATAGATAACTATTGCATTCTTATATTTAGAACCTTATCAATTTGTATGGTACCAATGGATTTGTGAATGTAAAAAGGAATCTATTATATCTTGGCCTATATTCACAAAACAATTGATTTCACATTATGGGGATATAAATAGAAACACCTTCTTTATCCAGTTGGTAAATCTCAAGAAAAAAGGTCCAGTTATAGAGCACATCAAGCAATTTCAGCATCTAAGTCTCAAAGTTAAGAATATTTCAGAAGATAATTTTTTAGATTTCTTTATTCGATCATTGAAGGATAACATTCAACATGAGGTGTATCTCTTTGAACCAACATCCCTAGAAAAGGATTTCATGATGGAAAGGAAGGTTAAAATTAAAAATATGGCTATGACTACTAGTCCCACCATATAGAGATGAGATATTGAATACAAGTGTTACTTGGAAATAGATTTTTTGTCTATTTATAGATGAGAGGATTTATTTCTTGAGGTTCTTGGAAAGGTAGGAGGGAGGTTTCTCAGCACGCAGGAACGTCAGTGGCGGTTTAGTAGTAACTTTTCAAGATGATTCCTGCTCCTCCTCGGGGAGAGAGGGACCATGGAAGGAATGAAACAGTGGAGGTAGAGTTAGATTTCTTGGGAAAAGGAAATGACAAAGGAAAAGGAGTAATTAATGCTCATATTTCACCAAAATATGGGGAAGGTTGCACCAGAACAAAAAAGGAAGAAACAAATAACCAGGGTACAAGAAGGGCAGGAAAATGTGTCTCGAAATCCAAGGCAGTACCAAGAGTGCAGATCAAATCTAAAAGAGTCAGGGAGGATATTCAATACATGAAAGAAAGGGTACTCATAGGAAAATTTGTGGGGATCTGGCCCATAGAAAAGACTCTGGTATGGTGGATTAACTCAACGTGGAAACCCCAAGGTCACTTTGATCTCCAACTGGGAGCTAAAGGGTTCTTCACCATCATTTTCTTCAATGAAGAGGACAGAACAAAAATATTCGAGAATGGTCCCTACTTCTACAATTCGGCAGACCTCTTCTTAAGGCCATGGAAAGAGAGATTTGAACCTAACAAGGAAAATCTAATGATAGCTCCTGTTTGGATAAGAATGTATTCCCTCCCATGGAATACTGGAAGGAAGAAATCTTGATGGACATAGGGAACACCTTGGGGAACTTCCTCAAAGTTTCCGAGCAAACTAGACAAAGGAAATACATATCATATGCCATAATATGTATCTAACTTGACATTTCCAAAGATTTTTCGGATGGAATCGAGTTAACATGGGAAGATGAGGAATGGTTTCATGCCATAGACTATGAGTAGATCCCATTCCACTATAGAATATTCCATGAACATGGGCACCTATTCAGAGACTAACCCCAAAACAAAAGACCAAGAGGGAAGAAAGATAAAGAACTCCAAGATGCAGAGGGGTTCACCAAAATTCAAAACAAAAAGAGGTAAGCGAGGAAGACCTCAGGGCCAAAAGTACACAAAAGGGTACAGACCCAGAACCGATTTGAGACCCTTCAGGAAGATCAGACAAAATACATAGCCGACGCACAGGTTTACTCAATGATGGACAAAATCCAAGGAAAACAACAAGAGGAAAAGGACAATTATACCCAAGGGATTGGTAAGATTATAGCCCCAAAATATAATCTTGGCACTAAGAAAACTAACCCAGATCCCCTTCTTCAAAGCCAACCAGAGGAAACCCAGAAAGATTCAGGAACTGTGGAAGTCGCTTCTAAAGACATGGAAATAGGTTACCTAGTCCTTGACAGAATGGAAGCGGCCTGTTCAGATAAATATCCAGTCCTGATTCCCCCTTAGCAGGTGTCTCTCTTGGAGAAATCCATCATTCAAGATAAAAATGCAAGCTCCCTCGGAGTAGTGGCTAAATCCCTCAAAGTCACTAAAGGTAAGAAAAATACAAAGAAAGATAAAAGAGGTAGACCTAGCAATGTCCAGTGAATCAGAGCAATAGGTGAACAACTAGTGGCTTCAGGGAAGTATCCAATAATAGATGCAACCCTTTATCCCTCCAACTAACCCCTTCTTGATGTAGATTACAACATGGAATATCAGAGGCTATAAAAGCGCTCTTAAAAATTGTCTTCTTAAAAGAAGGATTGATAGAGACAAATCAAGGATAATCTTCCTGCAGGAAACAAAATGCTCAGGAGAAGAAATTGCAAGTATATCTCAACAAGTGTGGAAGGGGTGAGATTCAATTATAATAGATGCCAGAGGGGCGGTAGGTGGTCTGGGAATCCTATGGAACCCCCATGTGGTTCTTTTAACGGGTTTCCTCACCACCACATGCACTCTTTCATCTGATTTCCACATTCTTGGGACTATAATAAGGGGAGTCATTTCTAATGTTTACAGTCCCCCAAGGGCTGAACAAAAACCTGCATTTTTGTAGTTGCTCATGGATCTAAAATCCCTAGTTAAGGAAAAATCTTGGATTATAGAAGGTGACTTTAACCTAATAAGAAGCCTCGACAAAAAAAAGAGGTATTCCAAACGTAAATGCCATGAGTACTCTCTTCAATGAAACTATTAATGATCTTGACCTGATTGATGTCAGAACTTCCAATGGCATATTCACCTGGAACAATAAGCAGTCAGGAGATAGAGGGATAGCATGTAGACTTGACAGATTCCTGCTCTCAGAATCGGTCATGATGGCCAGGGGCAACCTCAAAGCGATGGTTCTGCCTGCTGCAGGGTCGGATCATTGGCCCATAATTCTGGAATGGGAAAATGTTAGAGTCAACCCCCACATACCATTCAGATTTGAGAAATTATGGCTCCTCCAACTGGAATTCCACGAGAAACTCAAGGAATGGTGGGAGATTTTGCCTCCTATCAGGGGTACCTGTATGTATCAATTTCAACAAAATATTAAATTCCTCAAAGGCCACATCAAGAAATGGAATAATTAGTCCTTCGACAACATCCTCCATGAAAAATAGGCCATAGAGATCAAAATTAAACAACATCAATCACAAGTAATGATCAGCAGTTACACTGAAGAAATGAGGCTTCAGGAAAAGGCCCTGCTGCAAAGAGAGAAACAAGAGGAAGTATATTGGAACCAAAATTATAGAATTAAATGGTTACATGAAGGAGAATGAAATACCATCTTTTTCCCAAAATGACCATTCAACACAGATAGGGGAACAGGATGGATAGACTGAAGAAGGAGGATGGAATCATTGCTAAATCCGAGGAAGATCTGGAGACCACCCTAAACTTTTATTTCACCAAGCTCCTTTAGGAACCGGAGAGAGATAGGGAGGAAGCTCAAAGAGAGGTGTTAAGTCATATTCCCAGGATCATCATGGAGGATCAGAACCAAATACTAGGAAAAGCCATCGAGATGGTGGAGGTTGAAAATGTTGTTAAACAAATGGCTAAAGATAAAGCACTAAGCCCATATGGTTTCACCACCAACTTCTTCCATGTTAGCTAGGAATGGATGAAAGAAGAAATTTGGGCCTTAGTGGAGGACTCCAGGAAATCTGGGAGTGTTCTCAAAGCTCTTAACTCGACTTTCTTATCTCTCATTCCAAAATAAAGTGTAATAGAGGACCCAAGCAAATTAATACCAATCGCCCTGTGTAATGTTATATACAAAAGCATTTCCAAGGTAATTGCTAATCGCCTTAAACCACTACGACCTCTTATTATTTCTCAGGAACAAGCAGGTTTTGTGGAAGGAAGAAAAATCATGGATGGAATTATTTTGTTCCACGAAAATATCCACTCCCTGAAAACAACGAGGACTCCAGGTATGCTCCTAAAACATGACCTCTCCAAATCTTATGAGAAATTGAATTGGCAATTCCTAGCAGGTATCCTAAAGTCTTCTGGTTTTGCAAAGGAATGGTCAAACTGGATCATGAATATGGTTTCCTCTGCTTTGTTCTCAATCTTGGTTAATGGATCCCCCTCGAGTCCCTTCAACGTGACTTGAGGTATTAGACAAGGGTATCCCCTATCTCCTTTCCTCTTCATAATTGCGGCAGAAGGACTTGGAAGGATGCTCAAGAATAGGAGAGCAACGAACAGTATCCAAGGATTATCCCTAACAGACGGGATGGACCCTTAGACCCATCAACAGTTCATGGATGATAACATGTTGATGGGCCTCTCCTAAGTGCATAAAGCAAGGGGAATTAAACAATGCTTGAACACCTTTTTGGAAGCTAGCAGCCTATAAATTGACAAAGAAAAGTCCCATACCTACTTCTTCAATACTCCCAGTGTCAAAACCCCAAATTTTCCAAAAAATTTAAAATTTTTTAAAAGCATATAATTTTCATAATCACAATAAACTAATTATTTAATTAGTTATATGTTACCAAAATAATTATCTGAATTATCTATTGGTTATGTGTAGCGACAGAACAGTTCTTTTCAGTTTACTGACTTTGTTTCTCTTTACGACCACAAGGTGAGACTGTCATGCAAAACTTGGCTTACTTAGCTTTTGAGCTAATGCAGAAAGTTTTCCTGTTCTTACAGACTATAGGTAAGAGGTTTTGGTGCTGCTTGTCACAATTCTAAAGTATTTAAATACAAGTTCCTCGCAAAATAAAAGCTCAGTAAGAAAATAAATGTTAAAAAATTTCCAACGCTTGTTGATGTACATTTAATAACTAGCCTTCTTTCTACTAGAAGTAATTTATGGTTCTAGATGATTACGAAACTATTCCATATCTATTATAGTTGTGATGTATAAAAATGTCTTACTAATTCTTTACAATAGAGTAAGAGTAACAGAGTTATAAAATCTATCATATGATTTCATTTGTATACAATTTCATTACATAGTATTTATGTAAACTGATAAGGGGTTTATGTATTACTGTTTCCATTTTCAAACTTTGAAGTTTAAATGAGTTTACAAATTTAATTCAATATGCTTTTTAAGAAAACTATACTAATGTTGATGCATAGAGTTTTTATTCACTCATCAACTATTCTCAAGCATAACTGGAGCTTATCTTTAGTAATATATATATATTACTGAAACAGGTTTTATCCTATCCCCTTTATGTTTATAAATGGGACATGTTCTTAAGGGACTACAATTCGTAAAAGAATGCATCTCTTAATTCGTTATATGGCCTATCTATTTTATTATGGTGAAACTTTTAGATAATAAAAATGTGGCCTAGCCTTGTCAGGTCATAAATTATGATTAAGGATATTACCTTAAGCAAGAGCTGTCACCACATAGTAGTTACTACTTTCTTTTTGTATCTTTTTACCAAGAGTTACTATTTTAACCAATATAAATAAGCCATTGAGGTTATTATGAACAATAGGACCAATGTCATAGTTTTTACTCTAATATCCTCCTTTATGATCTTCCAAATATACTTTTATGTTAAGCCAAAAGTTGACTGAACTTAATATTTCATAAAGCATAAGACAAGGTATAAGGTGGGAATTAGGAGGCCTAAGAATCGACCATGTTCATGATCAAATTATAGCTTAGTCCTTATTTACGGTTCTATAAACTTTATAGAGGAATTCCCTCTTTTCCAAACATTTATAAACTATGGTTAATATTACTTACCTAGCAAGAAAGGTTATGATTATAACCCTGCCATAACAATCATAGGTTTAAACTTGTCAAGTTATACGAATACCATATATTACAAAGTATTGGTCGTAATGGTCTCCACAACCTTAATGATTGCAAGGTTTAAGTGTTTAAAGTAATGATTTTTATGTTCTTTCATGCAACGTAGGAATGATATGCTCAATTTGCAGCAATGCTAAGAGTAACCTTGATGTATAAAATGATTGGAATCATTTCTTAGTGGAACGTCCTCCGAACTATATGAATCCAAACACCGCGAGTAAATTTATTTGTTGCTAAAGTGGCATTACCATGGCCATGCATTAGGTAATTATAAGAGCAGTAGTCAAACCCTAAATTACCATTCCCTCCTTCACCTTCGGGCTCCTGTCACTCTGCGATGGTGCTGGTGCACCCTTGTTGCACTGCTCCTCTGCAATAGTATCCTCCAACCCATTATCTTCTTGTGGCTCGTTCTATCACATTTTAGAAGTGTCGTCCCATGTGTTGCTTTTGGTCATCCGTTAACTGTTCTTCCCTTGGGTTTTCTTTGTCATACTAGCTCAAATCCAAACCCTTGACTGAGATATACTCCTTCCTCAGTGAGAGTCGAAGTCTTGTCCTTTTGCATTGCGGTTGCTGTATGTTAATCCTCTTCTCCCTGCCTGCAGTAGGGTTTCCTCCTCGCGTTGATGGTTGTTTTATTTCTGCTGGTGGTCGCACCTCAAAGAAAATATTAGGTGAGTAGACTGTAAGTCCTTCCTTCAATTTTTACTGTTTGTTTTAAAAGCATAAATATTTATTCCAGTTTTCAAGTTTCTAACAACTGTTCTCTTCGTGGCTAGAGGTCTTGGCCCTCCCTTCTGCGTGGCTCCTGGTACAAGGATGAGCAGCAGTTACAAAATCTCAGTAAGCCTGGTTAAACCATGGCACTTTCTCTTTATGGGGTTCTTTTGGAACTTTTGAGGGTTGGCACGTTGAGGCCTGTAACCCTTGCAGCTTCAGTTTGTCTTATTAAACTGTTTGATACTTGGGGTAATTGAAGAGGCCCCTATGCTATGCAAGTGTGCTTCGGCTTCGGCCGTGATTGTATATCTTAGTTTCCTGTTTGTGTTTAAGTGCTGTGTAAGAAGTTAAATGAGGAAGAGGGAAATTATTCCATGCTCTCAAATACTTTAAGGGGTCGAGGGATTTGAAGAGTTGTTCGACTTTTTGGTTACCCTTACTGTGTAATACATGAGGCCGTGAGCCTGTCTTGAAAAATTTTTTACAACCCACAATTTCTTTCTTCTGTTGTAATTTTGAACTTACAGGGTTTTCACCCTAAGTCCATGATATAAGTTATTGATACTGTTTTTCTTTTCTATATTTCTTTGTTTATATTACAGCACTAAAATTTATATGTTTATTTATGTTATAATTATAATATTTCAGGCTCGGCAGTAAGAAAATATTTACAGCATTTACCTTTGATTTGTAATATACCTCTGTAAATTATGAGGTTGTAGTTAGGTTGTATAATTTTTTCTTAAGCTCGATAAGTTGAGCATTTCGTCATTATGTTAATTAATGGCCGTGCATTTATATACTTGATTTATTTTCATAATAATTTCATAAGTTATTATTAGGGTTTTTCCTGTACGTTATTTTTATATTCAGTTTGTTTAATAAACGTTGTCAATGTCATTATATAATTTTACTAAAAGAATAAAATAAAACACTTAATGTCCTTTGTGGACTACTTAAGTAACTAAAAGTTACTTCTTTTTCTTTTAGGTGTAGAAGTTATAATTTTATTTCATGTTACTGAAATTAAAAAAATGATATTGTTTCTATAGTTAGTATATAATCTGTATGCTTAGTCCATGCAACATATATGATAGAAAGAATATATTAAAAGACTATTGTCTTACTTGTAAGCACTATGGCTTATGTTATTACTTTTACTCAGTTTAGTTTATTTAAAAGAATTGTAAATGTTATTATAGAATTGTTACCCTTATTCTATGTTTATTCATAATCGTAAATAAACTAGTAATTTATTACTGTATTATTATACTTACTGTACTAATTATTTTACAGGAGTTCTCTGTATACTAAATTGTCTTAATTATGTTACAGGTTAATATTTAGAAAATTAGAAGAAAAGAAATCAGTACTTGAATTGTTAACAACTTAAAAGTATAGAATGGCATTTGTGGAATTTATTTATGCTTAACTAAATAAAACCCAATAAATGAAATACATAGATTGCTAACCATAAGTAAAGTCTAAAATTCAATAAATCACCTGTAGAAACAAACAATCATTCTAGCTAATCTTCCTTTCTGTTTTGTTTATTATACAAGCAATAATTAAATCTAGAAAGAAGTAGACTTTGAAGCATCTTTATCCAATTTAATCCTACTCTAGTTAACTATTATGTTCTTCCTTTGAATTCCCAATAAGCAATGAGATTACTGACAGTAACTACTGTCAATAAACAATACAACTTCTTCCCTGTTTCTACTAAGCTGACAGTCTAATTCAGGTTTTAACACTACTACTGGTATAAAAGATATTTCTTTTGTCAATCAAATAAAAGAAATATTCTATAATTTCTATTAACATTCTTTTCTGCATTTTCATCACAACATTTTTATTTATAAATTCCACCCCTGCGCTCGAGTACGATCTGGTCCCTCCAGATGAGGAAAAACACAGGGGAATTTTGTTATTCATAAAAAATTATGTTACTAAACAATTTAAAAAAAAATTCATTACTAAACCATCTAAATATTTACATCATCAGCTACAAACATGACATTCAATCATACCCAGATATATAAACAAAAACAAAAGATTTATAGATGGCAGAACCTGATTCTTGAACTTGGACAACAACAGCAATGGGAGGCCATTCCTCCCTATCAACTCCTGGAGAGTGATCAAACAACGACTCCTCAGGACTCCTGAGCTTGCTCTGGCCTCCCTGGCTAAAACTAGGTGCAGCAATGGTCAAATACCAATCTTCAGACTCAGTATCAATACTGAACTTATTAGTAATTTCTCCCAGCTTACAAGCTGTAACAGACCAAGTTACTACAGAATTCCTCTCAGAACACCTTCCTTACTATTTTCCATTTTTCCCCAATGAATTTCCTGAATAGCATTCCACCTGAATGATTCTTCTCTAGAAAATATCTGAGCAACCTTAGCTCTATTCATTGGGTACTTTTAAAAGATTGCCTGGGTCTTTTTTGGGTTAGTTGTCATTTATTGCACCACCTGCTCTGATCCCACTTTCTTGGGGGATCATGACCCCAAATGTAGGGAATTTTCCACTTGCAACATAGGAAGTGTTTGACGATTCTGCCACATGTCTTTTTCCCTCCACCTAGTTCCATCCACCAGTTTGACCAGTAACCTCTTATTAACAGCTCTCCCATGCTGTTGTCTCCACTTTTTATTTATTAATAATAAAATATTCAGAATTGCATTCCACTTATTTTGACTCTGCTGAGTCATTAGTTCCTTCTTAGCATTAAATTTAACATAATGTCTTAGGAAATCAAATTAAAACAATTAACATTATTTTACAAAATTGGGGTATGTGACATACACACCCCCTTAAAATGTAACATCATCCTTGATGTTACTTATTCTTCATCCTCTGCAGTCTCCTGGAATAGATTCGGGTATGCCTCCCGCATCTTACTTTCTAGTTCTCAAATAGCCTCTTCAGGACTAAGGTGCTTCCATTGCACCTTCACCTGTCCAATGGTGCGGTTCCACAGAGTAATTTCCCTCCTCTCGAGGATACAGTCCGGTTCCACCAGAATTTCTCCTTCTGGTTACACCTGTACAACATTCCAATCAACTACATGAGTAGCATCATGAACATACTTTTTCAAAACAGAGATATGGAAAACATTATGTACTTTCAAATTAGGTGGTAATGCTAGCTGGTATGCAACTTGACCAATTCTAGATAAAATTTCAAACGGACCATAGTATCGTGGTGCTAGCTTCTCACAACTCCCTAGTCTTAGAGAGATTTTCTTTGGTATTACCTTTATAAACACGTGCTCACCTACCTGGAACTCTTTGGGAGTTCTTTTCAAATCTGCTTGGCTCTTTTGCCGATCATATGTGACTTTCAAATTTTTCTGCACTTGTTTTACAATTATCTCCATTTCCTTCAATAATTCTGGTCCTAACACCAATCTATCTACTGGATTATTTCAGGAGATAGGAGTGTTACATTTACGTCCATACAAAATTTCAAATGGACTAAACTTAGCTGATGACTGATAGTTATTATTATATGCAAAATCTACTAGATGCAAGTAATCTTCCCACTTACCTGGTTGATCTTTAACATACATCCTTAATAAATCCTCCAGCACCTGATTTACTCTTTCAGTCTGTCCATCAATTTGAGGATGGAAGGAGGTACTGAAATTCAATAATGTATTCAATCCCTTAAACAAGAACTTCCAAAAATTTCCTGTAAATTTAGGATTCCTGTCTGAGTTATAACTTTCGGTACTCCATGTAACCGAAAAATCTGCTTTAAGAATATATCAGCTATATTGGCAGCCTTGTAAGTAGTTTTGACAGGAATGAAATGTGCTGCTTTAATTAACTTGTCAACCACTACCATAATTGAGTCATTTTGATTCTGATTTCTGGGCAATCCAGTAATAAAATCTAAGCTAATCACTTCCCATTTCCAGCTAGGAATAGGTAAAGGTTGCAGCAAACCGGCTAGATGTTGGTGTTCGGTTTTTACTTGTTGACAGTCCAAACATCTAGCAATCTATTCAGCTACTTCAGATTTCATATTAAGCAAAAAATATTCTTGTCTTAGCATGGTTACAGTCTTTTGGTAACCTGGATGTTTTGAGTAAGGTGTTTTATGGACTTCGTTTAGAATCAACAACTTAATCGTAGGCACATTAGGCACATACAATCTATCCTTAAATAATAAAAACCCATCTTCATTTAGACTATAACCTTTTATTAAGCTTTCTGTAGGTTCCTCTTTAGCTGTAACTTGTAATTTCTGATAGATTTCATCCTATTTTACCCCTTCGTTAAGCTGTTCATTTAAATCAGAAGCATAAGTGTTGATTGCTACTGTAAAGTTCAGCTTTGCGTTTTTGCTTAAAGCATCAACCACCTTATTTTCCTTACCCTTTATGTGTTGGATTTCAAAATCATATTCACTCAAGAAGGCTAACCACCTTGCTTGTCTTGCATTTAAGTTAGGCTGATCTAAAATATATTTCAGTCATTTATTATCAGTCATTAAAATAAATTTTCTGCCTATTAAATTATGTCACCACATTTTTAAGGCATGTATAACAGTGGCAAGTTCTAAGTCATAAGTTGCATAATTCTTTTTGTGAATTTTTAACTTCCTAGACTCATAGGCAATGACATCCCCATCTTGAGTCAACACACCGCCTAAGCCATCATTATAGGCATCAGTGCATACCACGAAATCCTTATTAGGATCTACTATTCTTAGAATAGGCGCACTTGTTAATAAGGTTTTTAATTTCTTAAAACTTTCTTCACATTTTAAGTTCCAATCAAATTTCTTTCCTTTCTTTTGCAAGGAAATGATCGGATTTGCTATTTTTGAAAAGTCTTCAATGAATCTCCGGTAATAACCAGTAATTCCCATGAATGACCTAACATATGTTATGTCTTTTGGAACCGGCCAATCTTCGATTGCTCGAATCTTTTCAGGATCGACTGAAATCCATTCCTTAGTCACTATGTGACCTAAGTACTGGATTTCATCCTTGAAGAAGTCACACTTGCTAAACTTTGCAAAGAGTTGTTGTTCCTGCAACTCTTGTAAAACTATCTTTAGGTGTTATTTATGTTCTTCTTCTGTTTTAGAGTATATTAAGATGTCGTCAATAAACACGACAACAAATTTATCTAAGTATTTATGCATTATACTATTCATTAAGCACATAAATACAGCTGGGGCATTGGTAAGCCCAAATGGCATTACGACAAACTTGTAGTGTCCATACCTTGTTTTGAAGGCTGTCTTAAAGATATCTTTGTCTTTAATTCTTACATGATGATATCCTGACCTCAGGTCTATCTTTGAGAACACCGTGGCTCCATGTAGATGATCAAACAGATCATCTATGTGGGGCAACGGATATCTGTTTTCAATAGTCATCTTCTTTAGTTAACGGTAATCTATGCATAGTCACATAATTCCATCTTTCTTTTTGACAAAGATGACCGGTGCTCCCCAAGGAGACACACTGGGTCGAATGTACTTTTTATCTATTAACTCTTTTAACTGTGATTTTAGCTCATTAAGTTCTAAAATATTCATTCGATACGGAGCTTTTGAGCTAGGTACCGCACCTGGCACCAGCTCAATAGCGAAATCCAGTTCCCTCCTAGGAGGTTATCCTAGAATTTCTTCTGGGAATACATCAGTAAATTATTTTAAAAAAGGAATATCTTCTATTCTTAACTTATCTGTCTCAGATTTACTTGCCTCATCTGTAATAGTTACAGCATAGGCTTTACATCCTTTTCTGACAGCTCTTTTAAGTTGTAAAGCAGAAATATGTCTAATTACAATTTTTCTAGGAATACCCTTAACCTTTACTGGTTGTTCATTACTATTTAAACACA
>LPNX010961828.1:66596-84603 GCA_001517045.1 Pseudotsuga menziesii | reverse complement strand
CAGTTTGACCAGTAACCTCTTATTAACAGCTCTCCCATGCTGTTGTCTCCACTTTTTATTTATTAATAATAAAATATTCAAAATTACATTCCACTTCTTTTGACTCTGCTAAGTCATCAGTTCCTACTTAGCATTAAATTTAGCATAATGTCTTAGGAAATCAAATTAAAAAAATTAACATTATTTTACAAAATTGTGGTATGTGACACCCAAGATCACTAAGAGAAATATCCTAAGAACCTTGGAGTTTTCGGAAGGCAGCCTCTACTCAAAGTATCTTGAAGCGCCTATGGAAGAATTGACTATCAAACAAATTTCCTGGAAAGAACTGGTGGACAAAATTAACAAAAATCTCATCTCTGGACTTTCAGAGCCCTCATTTTCCCAAGCAGGCTTATCCTGGTAAAATCTATTCTTCAGGCTATGCCCATTTACCTCTTCTTAGTGTTGGCAGCCCTGAAATCCATCATTAAGAAAATAAGGAATATTCAGAGGAACTTCCTATGGGGAGGAACGAAAAGCAATAGAAAATGTCCTCTTTTGGACTGGTAAACCATTTTCACCCCGAAAGCTATGGGGGGATTGGGGCTCAGAGACCCACTTGATAACAATAAAGTTATGGGTGCAAAAATTTGGTGGAGATGGGTGAATGATGAGGATGAACCGTGCGCCAAATTGTGGCATCTGAAATATGTGCCCCAATGGCCATAGCAGTCCCTGGTTCAATTTGGAGAGACCTTACCTGTCTCCAACATCTGGAAGACTGCCCAGGAAAACAGGGGCTTGGTCCAAAAGCATAGCTTTTGGGAAGTTTGGAATGGACAAAATTAAAGATTTGCAAGTGAAGCATTGAACCAGGAACCAATGATCTCTTGTGGGGAAGATCCCCCTTTGTTACGTACCTTTCTCCAAAATAATTCCCTTGAAAAAAGGTGACGGAGTTATGGGATAATGGTAATGAAGACCAGATTTTCAGGAGATGGAAGGAAAGAAGTTGGTGGCAAGCAAAAGCTCCTGGGGATGATATCAAAGACTTCTTGATGGGGCTCTATGAGAAAAGAATAACCAAGAATGAGGACCCTGATAAGCTGAGATGGGGTTACGCCAATTCATGCAACTTTAACCCCAAAGAAGCCCTAGGATTGCTAACAGGAACTCAGAACCTACTACCAGACGCCAAGTGGGAAAAAATTTGGATGGGTGGCTGGTGGCCCAAGGTCTCTATCTTCTATTAGGTGGTTATTAAATGCCGCATCCTAACCTGGGATAACCTTCAAATCAAAGTATTCCACGATCTGTCATGATGCTGCATGTGTGAAGAGAATAACAAGTCCATAAATCACTTGTTTGATGAATGTAGAGTTTCAGATTCCTTATGGGATAAAGGGGCTTCAATATTTAGGAAAAACCAAAGGCACAGGGGGAAATCGGACATCACTATAGCTGACTGGCCTATTAATACTTTTAAAAACAAAATTGTGAACTACCTTTGGGAACTCTTGCCAGGTTTCACTCTATGGGAAATTTGGAAAACCTGAAACAAACAAAATTTTTAGAATAAAGCTAGAAAACAAGAGCAGATATGGAATTCTATAGAAGCTCACTTGAAAGAAAGCGTATCTTTGCATCAATGGATGCAGGAGGAATATTCTGCTGAAGCTAATGAGAGAATGATACTATATGATCTAGGGATCAGGGAATTACCTCCCAACAACTTAATAGCCCGATCTCCTCCTGTGCATGTTTCTATCCCAAATTGCTGGCATGCTCCTCCTGCTGGGACTTTCAAGCTCAATGTGGATGGTGCGGCTTAAGATAACCCAAGGCCCACCGGATATGGTGGCACCATCATAAATCCGAAGGGCGAGATCATCAGTCTGTTCTAGGGCTCCATAGGCACCAACACAAACAACATGGCCGAGTTTGAAGGTCTGATCAATGGCTTGAAATGGGAAATTCAAACCAGTAAAAAACCTCTAGTGTCAGAGGGGGACTCTCAGATCATCATTAACCTAGCTCGCAGACTTCAATCGGGAGCCTCAATGACCTAAGTATCAAAGAATTGGAGATGGGAGGGCAGGTTAAGCGTCCTTGGGAAAATATTTATGGGAGAGGAATCCATTCTGCTATCGCATGTTAAATGAGAAGGAAATAACGTGGCGGATGCCATGGAAAACATAGGGGTGGAGAGCAGTCTATCTTTCCATGCAGAGGAAGACAAGGATGGTGAAAAAACCCAACAAATATAGCATCGATGCTCAATGTTGGTGGAATACGATGCGGTGGGTAGTGGCAACACATCCCACATGATGCATGTGAACGACAACTAGCTCAAGACCTTTAAGGGAATCCAAATAGACGGCATGCTGACAACAGGGAGCAAGCCCAGGTATGTCTCATCGAAAAACACAACAAGCCAGGAAATTTTTTGATTGCAAGGTGTGGTGGGCCTAAACACACGGTAATCCATGCCTTAGTATGCAGCTTCGATACAGCTCATGTGGAGTCTTCGCAAGGTCAGTTCAAGTCTTGTGAGCTCAGCTTTATAACAGATGCCAGGGGCGCCTTGATGCCCGATCCATTGGAAGTGAGGAAGGAAGAATGAGCAGGTACTGTGCTCATGTCTGAAGTGGATAGAATGATAAATATGGTAGAGGCCCGTATCCTTTGGCCCCCTACAAATCCAAAGGTGGAAAATCAATCGCACATGGTGAGGGACCTGTTTGAGTGTGGGGAGTGGCAGAGAATTATGGCGAGCACGCAGAAAGTTAAGGGATATGGCTATGGTAGGGAGATTTCAGTCATGGATGGCCCTATTTATATGGATTCGGAAGAGTGCAAGGCCTTATACAAGGCTCTGTTTATACTCCTGCTTCTACCTGCTAGCCGCCTATGTGTCTTCATCATGTTACGGTTATGGAGGGCCCGAACCAGAGAAAGAGGCCCCAACCGGGGCATAAGCCTCAGTTTTGCTTCCCCCAGTGACGTGGAGGAACTGATTCCCCCTACTCGCTTCAATTGGTGTGACCAATACATAGCAAAAATGCCCACGGCCATTGAGGCATTAATAGCCATAATGGAAATCGACCTCCTCTGGGAGTTTGAGGCAATGATGGGCTTCCCACTGCTACCCAACCCCTTCTGGATGGCACGTATCCTACTTGCCAGGTATATTCAAGCAAAAATATAGATTGCCTAGGGCATTCGCGATGCTCTAGAAATGATTCGAAGAGGTCAACAAGAGATTGCAGCGAGGTTTTGACTCCTGGGATAGATAGCCTAGAATCTATTGGTCAGCCTTGGTACCAACAACAACAACCCGGGGAACACACCAGTTAATTCTCTAGCAAATGCCATGTCAACCCCCTGGGAGGATCATTTCCAAGGACCCCATAGCGAGGCCGGAAGCTAGGGGGAGACTCTTCAGTGGAATCCTGTGTCTCTGTGTTTTTCTGATAAGTTTTGTTAATTGCCTGTGTCGAGGTGGTATATTTTTCTTTTGCATGGTTCTCGTTGGTTGTCTGTTAGGGTGTTGGGAATATAATGTAATCAGCCTAAGTTCTGTTTTGATTAATCTTCTGTGGAAAAGCATTTGTTTCAAAGATATAAGGAACCATTTTTGGTTTTTGTCAAATGGGACAGGAAATTACAAGCCTGGTCTCTTTTTGCTAAAGGTCATGATCCAACGACCTCATGTATAGTCCTTCTCTGTAAATTTTTTGTATTATAATAGATATTTCCAACTTACTCAAAAAAAAAAATTAGTCCCACTATATATTGTCATACTTTGGATGGAATTAACACTCCTCAAAATAGCAAGATCAAAGAATATATTTATATATAAAAGGTAACAATGTTTAGTGATTTGGGTGGTATTCATAATTTCATTCATTGTAATGTAACCAAAGATCTGAATTGCTTTGTATATCTAGCACCAAAATTTCAAGAAATGATTGCATATGGAGGAACCATCAATTGTTTATGTAAATGCCATAACATTAATCTTACTATCGAGGAATATGTATTGAATAATCCCGTGATTGATATCCCAATGGCGGGTTTTGATGTTGTATTAGTAGTTCAATGGTTACAATCATTAGGAACAATGGATTTTAATTTTCAAAAGTTTATCCTGAAATTTTCTTGGAAAGCAAAAGAATTTGTGTTAAATGGTATCATAGGGAAACCAAGCAAGGCGATCAACTCTAATGGTATGAAAAAAAAATTAAAGAAAGCAAAAAATGGTTTAAATACACAATTATACTCACTAGATGTTCAAAAATGTAAGGCTCCTATTTCTCCATATATCCAAAGTGTCCTTAAAAATACTTCCAAGGTATTTGAAGATATTCCAGTAAGTCATCCACCTATTCGATATTTGGAGAATTTTTTTAACTTAATTTTGAGAATCGATCCTTCTATCATCAGACTTTACAAATACCCCTGTCTTTAGAAGAATGAAATGGAGCAGATGGTCAAAGTAGTGACAGTAAAATCTACAGTTCAAGAAGTGGCAGATCACACAGAGCACTATCAAGCAGTTCTCCAAATCCCAACAATGTCACAAAACAAGATGAAACTACAGGAATATAAACATCACCATCAAAGTATTTTTTAATAAGAACAAATCATATGGGAACCTAACAAAAATCATCGAAACAAGGACCAAAAAACTATGGAATCAAGCTATTATTGAGTACCTCATTAAGTGGAATAACTTACCAGCTACAAATTCGACATGGGAAGATTATGACTTCATACAGATTCATCCACAACAACCCAAGCATTGAGGAAAATGATTGTCTAAAGGAAGGGGGAATGTTAAGCCCTAAATGTTGGCAACATTTCCCCCCTATAGTGTGGTACTTTACTCCCTATATGTTGGTGTATTACATATTATTGATTTAGGCTTGGGTGTATTAGTGGGACTATTAGTTGTTATTGTACACCTTTGTATCCTGTATATAAGAACAATGTATTTTCATTTGAGCAAGCATTGTATCTTGTATTGTCTTATGTACTTAGTACATTGTGTAAGGAGGTTCCTCCCTCGAAGAGGATTTCTATTTATCTCTATCATTCTTTAATTAAGGCATGAATTACTTGTTTATTGTCTATTTCTACTCTTTTATGTTATTTCTACGACTTGGTTTCATAACACAACAAAAACTGTATGTAAGAGATGAATTGTTTTACTACCCATATCCTAAGATAGGTGAAGTATTATGTGGTATACCAATCACCGATAGTTGAAATCAAAGACAGGGCATTTTTCAGAAATTATGGGACCAATTTTGTTTAAAATGGAAAAATGAACAACACTGATGAAATTGTCATAGATATCATAGATATATGGTCTGTAATTAAATTCCCATAAAATTGAGAAATAGATATGACTTCAAGGATTTTCGCTTGTACAATGCCAATTCATAGTGGGATAGAAAAATTAAGTACACACAATATCTATAAGACAAGCAAAAAGATAAAAAAGACTAGGTTTCCTTATAGATGGAGCTTTTTTTGCTTGAACAGTTCCATATTTGAAGGTGATAGAAAAAATATGTGGCCAATTGAATATCTTACATGTAGATGTTAAATAATATGCTAAAGGAGTCCCATTAGAGGAAATTTCAACTCAAAATCAGCCTTTTAACTTTAACTCAAATTCCATGTCATCGTGTGTTATCCAATAAAATTGATCTAAATTTGAAATACCGTATAGGTCTTAAACAGTTTTTTAATATAAATTTGGGGATAGGTATCATAAAAAAAACTACTTTTTTTGTTTGTATTTTTGACATATCTCCCTGTGTTTTTACTCAACTTTCGATCAGAAGAGCTCGTTGGATGTGGAATTAAATTCTGCATCCAACGAGTACCCACTCGGCATACTTTTGACGGACCTCGCTACCCCGAAAAAAAGAAATACCTGAAAAAATGTGATGATGATGTCATCATCACGTTTTTCATGTATTTCTTGTTTTTGGGGTAGCAGTGTCTGTCAAAAGTATGCCGAGTGGGTACTCATTGGATGAGGAATTTAATTCTACATTCAGCAAGCTCTCCCGATCAAAATTTGAGTAAAACCACAAGGAGATATGTCGAAAATACAAACAAAAAAGTAGTTTTTTTCTTTTCTTCCTCCAAAATTAATAAACATTATTTTATTATTTTAACTATTATTTTATTAATTTTTTTTAGAAGGCCAATTTTGAGTTGAAATTTCGTCTAATGATTCCAATTTGAAATGCTATAAATTCTCTACAGCATAATGTCTACAGAGCATAGCCACAAGAGGTTTGTAGGGTTATCTGAACATTAAAATAAGATACTACTTGTTCAGTCTAAGTATGAAAGTACTAGGGTCAGATATCTAGGTTTTCAATAGGACACTAGGTTCAATATTGCTTTCAAATGCCTTTGTGATATCCTACTTATGAAGTTATTGTGGATTCTTCAATGCACAAATGTTAGAAAAGGTATCAACATTGGTGGAAGAATAAAAATTCTAATTAGCATCTCTTAAATTTCTAGTTGGAACATATGCAACATCAATTACCCATTTGACCAAATATGTGTACGGTACAACGAAGGGATTCATAACAATTTTATGAAATTCTAAATTACCGATGTTCAAATAGATTGGGTATTTGTTATTAAACTCGGAGAAATCATCATTATCGAGGATGGCTTAAATTTTTTCCTAATCAAGGCATAGCATATTAGACAACCTAACAATTATGTCTGAGTAGAATCCAAAATTAGGATCTTTAGTCTTCAAATTGTTTGTAATTTTTTTGACATGGTTATCTTAACCGTAGTATTCACTCGAATTCTACAATGCAATGAAACCGCATAAATTCTTGAAATTATTTAGAACAAAGGAAACTAATTAAAGCATAAAATACCTGAAGATCAAAACAATAACTCTTAGAAACAATGCAAAACTTATTGATTGAAGGGATGAACACTCTATGTGAAAGTGGTGTCAAATTTAAACTTTGCTTAAGTTAATGATGAATTAGTGCTGCATGGGATGGTTTAAATGCAAGAATAATGGTTGAAAATAAAAAATTTAGATCACTATTAGAGTTAAATGCATTTCATACTTAACTTATTGTTGCACATACAAAAATTTGAATTTTGAAACCAAGCTTCAAATGTGGGACCAAAAAATTTGGGACTCGAGGATGGAGGAGGAAAAACAATGTCATGGTTAAGATTCCCTCAACATTTGACAGTTGAAATAACCATGAATGAGTCATAATATTGAGATTCGGATGTCGGGAGGAAAAACTGTTAATGAATCAGTAATCTCCTGACTCTTGACTATCGAAAATAACTAGGATAGTAAAATTTAGGTATCAGAAGTCAAAGAACAAATTTGAAAATAATAAAATATCCCTTTGTGACTTCCAACTTCCAAATCATTAGTGTCTCAAAGTCAATTATCAAAATTTAAATTTCATAAATAATTATCGATTCCTAATTAAAGAAAATTTAGAAGGCATGATGTTGGGGCTAGAAAATCAAGGAAGTTACCACGAGATATGATAATACCGAACTCTGACTGCCTAATTTTATTTTATGTAATAAATTCATCAAATAATTTGGAATTTTATTAATGAAAAACTATCTGTCTTCTGGTATTTTGCAAGTTTAATTACGAAGTGAAAAAACCAAATCAATCAAAGCAGAAAAAATGATCAAAACAATAACTAAGTATCCAAATAATTTATACTAAATGGGATTCTTATATTTCGCAAAGATGGGATCGTTGTTACAATAACACCTTGGGAATTGTGTCAATCACCTTCTCTCTCTAATTAACTCAACCTTATATCAAAATTCTCATAGAATGGAATGTGTATCATTACTTGACCTTACATTTTTACTTTCCCAATCAGGGTAGGTCAACCATCTCAAGATCCAAGGGCCCAGTTTGAATCGTGAGATGTGAAATCAGTGGTTGAGAGAAAATCATTTTTTCTCACCATTAAAATAAATTTTATTCACATCTCATTAAAAAATCAAAATGTCACTTTATATCCCATAAAGCAAAGTTAGCTTCAATAGTTATGAAATTAATGCAAGGGTCATGTCACTTTCACCCCTTTTATGACTTAGGAAAAAAGTCACTAAGGGGGGGAATTTTCAAGATTCAACAGTCCCTCTTACTGAATTTTTTTTTTTTCATCACTGCCAACTTGTATCTGAAGAAGAAAAACTTTATCTTCCCCAAATATTTCTTAAGGATATATGCAACCTAGTCATTAGTTGGAATGTAGTGCAACACAATATCTCCTCTCTTGACATAGTGTCAAATGAAAAGGTATATCGTGTCAACGTGTTTCAACCTGTCATGGAAAATGGAGTCTTAAATATCTTAATGCAAATCTAATTGTCACAGTATATCGTTGTAAGACTCATCTACTAACCAAACAACTCCACTAATCACTTGTGAAGACACAAGGCCTCATAACTAGGCTGACTAGATTTCATGTCTTTTACCAGTGCAAAACTTACTAAAACTAACTTTGTTTCTGAAATAACCTTTACACTATGCCAGGAATAAACTAAAACAAAACCCCAAATTTCTCTCTCGGTCACTCACACATCCTATCCAATCTAAGTCTATGCATCCAACAAAACTGACTCCATCCCATCTCTTGTATTTCAATCTATAATCCACCATACCACAAAAGTACTTGAGCATGGGTTTTGAAGCTAGCCAATGCACTCTCCTCAACTAAACCATATACTGACTAAGAGTGTTCACCCCAAAACTCAAATATGGCATGTTATTAACAAGATACATCAAAGAGACAATGAGTTAATGATACAATGTGAAAATCACCAACTCACTCTCAGAAGCATTAATATTCTTCCATTTGTTGAAGATAGTTAAATGCATAGGCTTGCAATCCTCTTTCTAGAATCTCCTAAATATATTTCTATTGCATATTTTCCTTGTCCCATGAAAATGTGATGAGGCTCTTGCTAACCACCAATCAAATAAAATAATGCATCATCCCAATATATTTAATCTCATATCTTGAAGCAAGATCTCTCTTACACTCTGTAATGAGACTCTTTGAACTTTTAATGAACAAACCATCAACATAGAGAAGAATGAGAAGAGGATCATCATCAAATACAATGAAGTATATGTTAGGACCCTCCTTCTTCTTTTGAAATCCCATATGTAGCAGGTAAGAGTCAATTCTACAGTACCATGCTCTAGGAGCTTGCTTCAATCCAGAAAGTGTTTTTTTCAGCTTGTAGACATGAGAATATCTGTGATGTATCTCAAATCCCTCTAGATGTTCAACAACACCTCCTCTTATATCAATCCATTTAGAAATGTTGTCTTCACATCCTTTTGGTATATTTTCCAACCCATTTTCATTCCAACGGAGGTCACGTGTATGATCAAAGAGTATCTAGTGGTTGATGCAAAGGTATTTTCATAGTCAACTCCCTCTATCTAGGAGAACCTTTGCACCACAAATAAATATTTTTACTTCTCAATGATTCCATGCACATCATTCTTAATCTTGTCAAGCCATCGAGAATTCATGACTGATTTCCACTCTAGTATTGGTACAACCTCCCGCACATCATTCTTCATGATGGAATGATACTGTTCCATCATGGAATATATCCATACTTGATTCTCTATCACCTTTTCAAAAGAAGCCGGCTTGGAATGACAAAGGATACTCGCCATAACCATAAAATTAGAAAATCACTCGAGAAATATACTCTCCTAGACCTACCTCTTGGGAGTCCTTGTAAACTCTTAAGCTTCCTTTAAGGTTTCTTGAAGCCATTTTGGATTCCTCTTCCCTCAACTAGTCTCATGTGGGGGGGACTTCTCTTGTTCATCCCCATCTATAGTTTGTTCTTCTTAAGAATTAGTACATGTGGTTAGTGACCTAATATTTGTTGAAAATGAACCTTGTGAATATGAAACTGGGGAACCATTAAACCATAATCCTATACAAGTACCTATGGAACCAAAGAACTATATCCCTAAACTTGAATAAATTGAAACACGTGGACGTATCACCCCCGATACATGTGACCCTACACTATATTAAGATGGAATGTGTGGATTGATCACCTAAGGCTTGGGAGCATTTTTCTCTCCCATTTTTGACTCACAAGACTTCTTGAAGGCCCTCCCCTTCTCAAATATCACCTCCCACCATGCAAACATACTCCTATGGACATGAATGTATATGCGAAAGGCAATGGATGTCTCCTAGTACCGCACAAAAATTCCCTTTTCTTCTATGGGATCCAATTTTGTCCTTTGTCTGAAGGGAGATGAGAGTAATTCAAAAAAATAGATATCCTGAAATGGCCTAACTTAGACTTCTTCCCTAAAAATTCCTTCTCAGGAGTTTTACACGCCAAATCCCTATGGGAACTCCTATTCTGAATGTACAAATATGAACTGCATGCCTCAAACCAAAGAAAGGAAATCAAACTTTGATCATAAATAATCTCTCTTGGTTCTCCACAAATGGCCTTGCTGTTTCTCTATACAATCCCATTATTTTGTAAATAGGGATAACTCCCTTTCATGCTTTCTTGCTTACTCATCAACATCCCCTGAAGTTGTTGTCTGCTTCTTCTTCTTCTTCTTCTTTTTAGGACATCCTCCAGCATAGTGTCCACATTTCTGTCAATCAAAGCATTTCACTTTGCTCAAGTCTTTCTTTTTCTCACTGTGTTGTTTAACGCCACTCTTGGTACCCTTCTTGGGCTTCTTCTTGTTTCCTTTATCTATCAAAGCCACATTCTCTTCATCTTCCTTTTTATTGGATGAATTACCTTGCACATATCCTCTCTGAGTCTCCTCATGAATGAAGTCATCTAAAAGAAAATCCTAGGAAGGAATATTTTTTCTTGCTACAATAGACTCCACAAAAAAACATCTCAGGGCTTGGTCACACCATTCAAGGTTGTATGCAATAGCTTGTTGGTAGCAATAACCTCTCGAAATACACCTAGTTCATACCTCACCTGAGATATCCTAGCAAGGTAAGACACAACATTTTAAGATCTAGTCACTTCAATCATTTTAAGTTTCTCGCTCAAAACCATCTTCTTTTTCTTATTAGAACGCTCATACAATATAGTTAATGCATCTCACATCCAATAAGAATTGTTATTACTAGCAATATGAAGGTTACATGTGCCTTAAATTCATCAATAATAAATCTCTTGGTATTGATGTTATTTTTCTCGAATTATGCATTTGTTGTTGCATCTGTAGGAACCACTACGGAATTAGCTTGTGTGTTGTTCATAATGTTTCACAATTCACCCGCATGTAGAAGAAAAACAATCATTTCTTTCCACGAACTACATTAGAGGAAATTTCAACTCAAAATGGGCCTCCTAAGGAAAATAATAAAATAATAGTTAAAATAATAAAATAATATTCATTAATTTTGGAGGAAGAAAAGAAAAAACTACTTTTTTGTTTGTATTTTCGACATATATCCCTGTGTTTTTACTCAAATTTTGATGAGGAGATCTCGTTGGATGCAGAATTAAATTCTACATCCAACGAGTACCCACTCGGCATACTTTTGACAGACCCTGCTACCTGAAAAACAAGAAATACCTGAAACAACATGATTTTTATGTCATCATCATGTTTTTTTCTAGTATTTCTTGTTTTTGGGGTAGTTGGGTCCGTCAAAAGTATGTAGAGTGGGTACTTGTTGGATGTGGAATTTAATACTGCATCCAACGAGCTCTCCTGATCGAAAATTGAGTAAAAACACAGGGAGATATGTCGAAAATACGAACAAAAAAATTGTTTTTTTTATGATACCTATCCCCAAATTTATATTAAAAAATTGTTTAAGACCTATACGGTATTTCAAATTTAAAGCAAGTTCATTGGGTAACACATGATGACATGGAATTTGAATTAGGCTTAAAAGGCCCATTTTGAGTTGAAATTCCCTCTAATGAAATTGGAATCCCCTTCCAATCTATCCTCAACCCTCAAACAAGTTTCCATTGACCTTCGCATTGAAAATAAAAGTCCAAAATATTCCCAGTGAATAAAAGAACTCCCTCTTCACAAGTTTAAAAATCATCTCAATGTATTCTTTGTTGATATTTATGGAATCTCTGATACCATGTAAATTTTGGACTTCCCCAACCTAATTTCAAGTTTCTGAGAACATCATTGTCTAATATCGAAACCCATTCATCTATTGGCTATTGAAAAAGAAGGTTAATCTCATAAGTAAATTCCTTACTTGAATCACATAAAGAAACTTACCAAGTTCTGAGCATAAATTAAATGGGCACATAGTATAATGCAAACATAAGATTTTTGGGAAAATTCCTTAAGAAAATCCCCAAAAGGGGAAAACATGAGAGAGAGAGAGTACTTCTATTTCTTCAATTAAATTACAACAATATAATGATCAAAATTTAAAGAACAACTAATCACAACCACTAAAGACAAAAAATATACTTTAAAAAGAGTGTTAAGACTACCTCAATTTATGTGCATACATTGCCTCAAAACTCACCTCCTTCATAGCAGAGCATAGAGTGCATCAAATAGCCTGAATTACTCCTTCAATTTCATGCCCATTTTACTCTTCTACCTTAGTTTTTTGTCCATGAATAAATCATTGAATTTTTTCAAATTTTGTGGCATAGAAAAACATGACCCTCTACTACATGAATACATTGTAGGGAGAGTGCATTAATTGTTGTACCCAATTTTAGAAAATCATGTTGATCTGCTTGGGATTTATACTGTTGATCTCGTCCTCAAATTGTGTGCATCTCTCCTTAATTTTTGTGTTGTTACAATTGGTTTTCGACTTTCCATGGAAATCGTGGCAGTAACCTTTCTCTCTCTCTCTCCTCAAATTGACCTTCTCTCCAAATGCTCATGGTGTTGGTTGTGGATACTGATATTCATGATTCAAAGATGTCATTTCAGTTGTGTTTGGATCCCATCACTTAATAGAGGTGTATGAGGGGATGTGGCAGGGATCCCCCCCCCCCCCCCCCCCACCCCACCCACACTATAGTTGTCTAGTGGGTCTAGGGGAGGGGGATATTCAAGGATCCCTCCCCTGGAGGGGGTTTGGGGTAAGTGCCCCCATAGAAAAAATTTAGGAAAAACATCCTTGTAAGATGTTGTAATTTCATAGTCATGACGTGGTCAATAATGGGTGATTTATAGGCCCATGGTTTTGGGAAGCCTGTGGTATTTTCCCATGGTATTCCCTTTTTAAAAACAAGGAATTGTAATACAGTTGTGTGTTGTATCGCAACATTGTAAAAGTGATCTGTGTGATTTTGAGAGAGTTTGTGAGAGAGTGAAGAGAAAGTGCACTGGGGTTGCTGCGGGTCGTATCCCTTCATTTTGTTGGATGGTAGAATAATAAAGGACTGGCAATATATGTGTGGATGTAGCTCATATTGGGTGAACCATGTTATATATGTGTCTCTCTTGTAATTCGTTTCCATATTTCCATCTTGTTTATTGCTTACTGTTATTTCTCTATGATCTTGTTTTTCTAACACATGGAATGGAAAGCACCTATTTACTTGACTTTGCATTTGTTTTTGCTCTATGAGGGTAGGTGAACCATCTCAAGATCCAAAGGCCAAGATTAAATCATGAGATATCAAATAAATGGTTGTGAGATATCAAATCAAATCACTTTTTCTTACCATTAAATTCATTTTCACTTACATCTCATTAAATAAATAAAAAATCACTTTATATCTCATCAAGCGAGCTTAACATTGAAACTTAGGTCATGTCACTTTTCCGTGTTTTATGACTTAAGCACAAAGTCACTAAGGGAACACTTTTCAATGTACAAAATTGAACATATTTCATTAGGACAATGCACATAAACACATTACAAATTGTAACTTCATCTTTATGAGGGTTCATCACCACAAATACAATACTATCCATTTTTTGTTTTGGAGGACATTACCAAATGTTGTAACATCATGCTAATCTCCATCAACTTGTTTTTCTTCTACACATCCCTATTGGGCTAACATCATGATATTTGATTCGTTCTCTATCCACTAGAAGTTTTTTCTTTCTACTTCTTGTCGTATGGTCACATTCTAAATCATGCACTTGAGAACATATCTCTTTTTTTTTTCCTTCCAATAAATTATTCTTATTAGGATTCAACTATAACTTCCTCTATTATTCATAAGATATTCTCCTCTTCTTTCCCTTGCAATTTTATTTAGCACATCCACTATAAACATTTTTCTTTTAAACCTTCCTATTTTTCTTATCTATTAATTTTACTTCGATAGTCATCCTTTCTTGTATCTATCTATTACAACCAACGATCTCCAATATAGAGACCCATTTTCTATGATACTAATTAATGTAATGCTTATATGCTACAAATCAATAACAACTGGAAAAAAAATTACATCAAATTAGACATATAAAAATGCATTACTTAATGTAATTCTTATGGGATAGAAATTAATAACACCTAGCAAAAAAAATCACATCAAATTCAAATTAGACAAATACAAATGCATGAATATTAATAGACATTACAAAAACAACAAAATTGTACAAAAATAGTTACATCAAATACATTCAATTATAGTGATTTAAACTTTATTGAAATCATATTCCTATCATACAAACCATATCCAATCAAAAGAGTTTCAAAGTTTTTATGTTCACTAAAAAACAATAAACTTAGGTGTATATAAATAATTTTAATATAAAACTAATTTGTTTACTTTTAAAATAAAAATAAAACAAAACAAATAAAAATATGAAAGACAATGCTCCTTACTAAGTATGTCCTTCATGAATCCATTCAAACCACATATTTTTTATAATAAGTTTTAATCAATAAAAAAAAAAAATCTTAAATGAATGAAACAAGAAAATCTGGTTACTTGAGCATTATATATACGAATTGTAGGTTCTAAATGATTCATAAAACTCTAGGCACATATGTATTAATAAAATTAATAGTTTTTTAAAATATATATTATATATAATGATTAATAATAAATTTTAAATGATGAATTTTCATTATTAAGAATGTACTATTTTTTAATCAATAGTTAATATTTAAACTTTTATATATATATAGGTTAATCATTTTAAAGGTTAGAGATATTGCTATAAGGTTGTATGTTATTTGTAATACATGAGTTAAGCAAGATTGTCAACTATCTTCTACTTTTTATGAGATTTGCTTTCACATGACACAATGTTGTTCTTAAGAAGTAGGTTTTTTTTTATACTCATCCTTATTCTCTCTTTATTTTCTATCGTGATGATATTGTTTTTATGGCCAGGGGTCTCTACGCCCCTATCAAGCAACTAAAGGTTATGATAATCACATCACAAAATATCACTTATGATAATTTCATGTACCACAACAAGAAGTTGGAAGAAGTGACTTCATATAAATATATCATCATAAGCTTATTTAGAACTAGAGCATTTAACAAAGGATTAATGTAAGTTTGTAAATTGATTATAGACTTGAAAATAATTGTAAATTAGGACATTTCTGTCATTGAGATAAGAAGAACCACCTCTTTGAAAATCTTGTCATTCTTGTTATCTTATATGATTGTGTATTTTGAATGTACAACATCCCAAAAAAAATCATAAAAATAATTCTAAAAAATATTTAAAATCTAAATAAATGAACATGTTATTTTTCATAACATTTTAATAAACAAACTCTGAACACTAAAAAAAACTTAAAAAACTTACAAATCTTCTAGGCTATAGAATGAACCTCTTAAATGCAATAACATAACAAACTATATTAGATTTAGAGTTGGGTAGCACATACAAAAACTTAGCACATACAAAAACTTATTACATGGCCGTGGATGTATCCGCTACACCATTGAAAACATTCCGACAGAATGTCAGTTTGTTGCAGGAATTCCTTGAACAGTGATCAACTATGATATTGAAGTCTTATATCACCATGACCAACCTCTTGACTATGTCAGTGACATACAAAAATTATAAAGCGGCAACAACAGTTTTTTGGCTAACGGAATGGGCTACTTTCATGAATTCTACCATACCCTGCACATATCTAGTTCAATAAATATTTCTTACTGCTACCATTAAGTTTCGTTTCGATATAGACTTAACTTACCATCATATTCAATGGTGCGAACCAGGAGGACTGTCATGTCCTATACCCGGGCTACGATCCATCGGATTAAACGCCACCATAACATTTTCCTTCAAACTTCTATTAATTGTATCAACATCAACTTTTTCAGGGGGTGTTGTCAGCTTTTGCATATTGATTTCATCTCTTTGAAACAACTTGAAAGCACCGACTTTTCCGTTGTGAACAGTATCTTCCTTAGGATTGCTTTCAAGACTCGGAATCACAAGCCCTAGTCCTCCACGACGGATTACCTCAGCTCTGAAGTCTCGGGCTTCAGTGAACGAGAAGGAACGGAGCAGAAAATACAATACCATAAGCACTAAAAAAGAAGTGAGTTTGCGACATAAGCCACCCCGCTTCATTCTACACCAAAAATTGAAAACTAAAAGTCTCTATCACAGTGGTTTGGAGACAAAAGTCTCTGGAGCAGACTAACTCCAGCTGATATACAGAAATAAAGGAGAGCAAAGTGAATCTTGACGTCCAACAATAAGAAACAGAAATAGTTTCTATGTAACGTCGCCTGCAAACTCCGTGGGTCTTCTTCCGAGTCATGAAGTTGCCTCCAAATTATCTTATTTATAATAGACATATATCTTGGGTACAAGTGTGAGCTCTCCCGTTGACGATTCGCGTATTCCTGTGCAATGCCAACTGGCTGTTAAATGGTCACTGATTCCGTATATTATAAAGCTTTACGATTGAGGTTTTGTTCATGGATAATGTCACTTAGACATCCGCATATTATGCTCAATATCATTAAATATTAAAAAGACAATCAATTTATCCTTTAGAAGATTAAATATATGTAGACTTGCGACCGTGAGAATTTCTCTTTCCAATAAAGTATGGTCAACCAGTTGCTAACTTGTCGGGAAGCCCTAATAATTATTTTTAATTAGTGTAGATTTTTGGCAGTATGAAAGGGACTTCCCAGGTCTCTTGGCTGAACGGATGAAGAACCTGATATCTTCCTTGGGTATACATTCTGTAGCCTACCATTGATGACCATCCATCCAGAAAATTTGACCGACACTGGCTCTTTATCCCTCTGCTCATTATTAATGATTATTTGGTTACGGGTATATAACATCCTGCAGTACCCAACTACCATGGAAGACCATCCAAAAAATTCGAGCACCATTGGGTTTATAATATACCTCGGCCTGCTTTGTTGACACCATGGAAGACCATCCAAAAAATTCACCATTGGGTTTATAATATACCTTGGCCTGCTTTGTTGACTAGCCAAAATTTGACCTTTCTCAGATTTTGGTTTGCTTCAGCTGGCCAGATGATTATACAATTTTTATAAGTTATTATGTTTTTGTTTCACAATAACGCTCATCTTCTTTCTGTTGGTTTTGTTATCAATTTGGTCCGATAGATACTAGAGTGTTGGTTTGGTATTCTGCACAGCTGTTGATCACCTTTGGCAACTACTTGTTTTTGGATGTGTGGAAGAGGAAATACCCAAACCTGAGTAAAATTTTAAACAAAACGTTTCATGACTGACAATATAAAATGTCAAAACGTTAAAAAAAGAAATTTTGACCGGCAGAATAAAAACCAAATTCCAGCACCCGCAGAGAGGAGCTGCTCGGCAGATTTCCCTTCTTGTACGTAGATCACACCTCTGCCAGATTTCTTCGAAGCGTAATATTTACAAAGTTCTATTTTAAGGCATCTTGAATATGATGTAGTGCAATTCAATTATTAAAAACAGAAAAATATCATATCGACGCACAGTCAATGTCAGACGGAGAAATTAAAGAAATAATAGCATATGAAGCGAA
>LPNX010961828.1:5212-66456 GCA_001517045.1 Pseudotsuga menziesii | reverse complement strand
AAAGTAGCTATCGCTTTACAATTTAGTATGAATCTATCGACCTTGATATCAGGTGACGAAGTATATAAAAATGTAAAGGCTATCTTTTCGGGTCAGAAAAGCATTGGCTGGATTCATTATATTTCATTTTTAAGTAAGAAGTAGATTTAAAAGATTTTGTAATCAAAGGTTATGATCAAATTAATGTGGTGGACTAGCATAGTATACGATCGAATTATTTTGGTGTAATTTTATATTAAATTTTAATTTTAATTTAATAATTATGTCAGTAAGTTTTAATTATGTGAATAATTGGTAAGATAAGTTTTAACTGATAATTGGATATATAATTTATAGCTGGTGTATGTATATCTCTTAAATTATGAATGAATAACCAATATTGTAATGGTTAATAGATGAATTAATACATAAATGAACCATAAAGTATAATTTAAAGTAAATTTTTAACTTATAATTAATGAATAACTTATAATTAATGAATATAATTTCATGGTACTTAACTTCTTTATACAAGCATCCACCAACTATAACTATCCACCAACTATAACTTAAGTAGTTGTTTTAGAATTATATTTTTTAATTTTCAACAGTTTTCAAATAATAATTTTAAATATAAATTGAAATTTTAAAACAAATTAATGAATTATTTTATTTTCTTAAAACAAAACAATTATTTTTAAGAATTTAAGGTTATAATTTATTTATTTTTAAATTCAAAAATAATTTTTTAACTCTTTAAAATTACAATAAATTAGTTTTAATCAAAATCCAAAAGAAAAATTCCCAGTAAATCTTTAAATAATTAAATTTCGACACAAATTAACTGACTCCTAATTTACTGCAATGAAACCGCTTGCGTTTTAAATATATGAGCAGATCCAGTTAAAGCAATATTTTAAATAACTGCAAGTTGGAGTTGCATAGTAATGCGTGAAAGTCGTTGCAGTGAATGATTCCAATCTGATTTATAAATAGGAATGGGATACATGCTTCAAGAGCAGTAGCGAATTGTTTAGAAGCTGCATTCCTTGAAATCAGATTACAGTTCTATATTTAGATTGATTTAGTTTATAGTTTTGTCCGTTACAGTTCTATATTTAGTTGCAGAATGAAGGGTAGTTTCTATATGGGGAGAACTATTTTATTAATGCTTATTCTCACCTATTGTTTCCTGGGTTCTTTTCCCTTTAATGAAGCTCGAGATCTCGAGGATCAGTTGATCAATCATCAAGGAAGAGAGCTCGTGACTTCGTCTCCAAAAAGCAAGCCTTGCGAAGATATTTCTCGGCGCGAAAAAGTCCTTTGTTGGAAGCTGTATCAGAAAGGGGAAATCAATCGTGAAAGGCTCAAAAAATCCTCTTCTGTAATAGTTGATGTTGAGATCCTTCGTAGAAGCCTGAAAGAGAACGTGACGTCGCCGTTTAATCCGATGGATCATAGCCCAGGAATTGGACACACCGATCCTCCTGGTGGAAGCAATTGACTAAGCCAAATCTATGTCAAAATGTTTTTTTTTCTTTATTTAGGCAAATATATTTACGTAGATAGGCATTTAGATATTATCTTATATTATGGGTTTCTTTTTCTTGAGCTTATCAGCAATATTAATCTGAATGTAACAAGCCTACAACTAAGATTTATTGTCTGATCTTAGTATATTGTTATGCTTAGACACATCTTGATTAAGATTGAAATAAACTTTAGTTAAGTATTGGTTACAGAAAGGGTTTCTATATTGCTATCCTTAAATATATTTTGATTAAGATTTAAATAAACTTTATTTGAATATTGGTGAAAGAATAATAGTAATGTTTTTATTATTATTAAGTCTTAATTGTTTTATATTTATATTAATCAATTTAATGTTTATTTGTCAATTAGTTTAATGTTTAGTCTTTGTTTAACAATTAACTATCTTCAAAAGACTAAATAGCTAACAGTGTCTATCATGTTCACAACCCACTTTGCTTATAACTATGCTGATTATTTTGTTAAACATATGTAACCTGTTCTAAATTTCAGCCAAAGTAACTCATTCATTTAACCAGAAATGTTACTGCGGCACGAATCACGATATATAGTTTTTCTTTTGTCAACGTAACCGTCAGAGCGTTGATGGTAATGTACGGCTTCAATATCTTCATACTCTCTGTTTGGAATCCATGGAGAGACTCATCTGTAACAGATGAGAACCGTACTGCCCAAGTTAAAACTACGATTGTGGGAATGAATTAGCGTTTTAAGTTATATTTTCTATGGGTGTAGCCGCAAAGTTACAATGTCCATTTGTTACTATGCATTTAAATGAAATCTTTGGGTTTGTAACGTAAAATAGTTTCTTGTTGTAGATGTAGAAACAAGGGTTTTATTTATTTATTGCTAGCATCATATTAAGCAGAAAACGTTGTTAGAAACCTCAATCATTTTGAGTAATACCTTTAAAAGGTACGGGAATTTCTTTGAAGTGTCGAATGCTTGTGGTGTGAGGTATATTTATTATTTTTATGACTGTAGTCTTACATTTTGATGAGGAATACCGGTACTGTGTTTTTCATAAAGAACCATGAAAAAGCTAAATATTTTTTAAGTTAAAAACGAGTTTGAAGTTTTAAATGACTGTCTAAATTAATTTGATAAAAAATGTCTTTATACTTATTAAAATTATCTAAATTAATTTGATAAAAAATGTCTTTATACTTATTAAAATTATTAAAATTATTAAAACTAGCATTTGCACCAAGAGGTGCAAAGGAACCTTATATGATAAACATATGGAAAGTGAAAAGTAAGGTTAAGCTAATAAGAATTTGTTTTTTTATCAATATTAAAGATAATATACTTCATGTAAAGAATAATACTTTGCAAAAGAGGAAAACACATTTACTAATAAGAACAAGAGCCACGACATGGCAATGTCCCAGCCATTGTTAATAGTTATTGCTATAAGACAAATAAATTTAAATATGAGAGTTAATGATTACAAAAAAACTGAAACTTTGAGCACACATTTACAAAACCCTTATAGTTAAATTTTTCAAAGGCTTCTAAGACTAGACAAAGAATCGAGGGCTCGAAGTGTCCTTTTCACCTTCATGTGTAAAGGTTATGTGTCAAAATGTTGAAGTTTGTATAATAATATATATATATATATAATTTATTTTTTTATTTAAAATATTAATAAGTTTTTTCTCAAATTGAAATAACTTGGAGAGATATTTATAAGTTTAAACAAGATTAATTCAACTTATCTAATAAAACCCTAAAAATCAAACAAAACTATTTTGTATCTCTAGCCCAACCAAACCCACATATCCACATAGTGAAGAGACAAATTCGAATAAAATAACAAAAATATCGAATTTGACCGTGTAAGGACCAAGAACGAAGGCCAGAGGGTGAAATCTTCAGAATTTGATAAGCTTTTCCCCATTGATAATCTGAAAGTCCAGATTCACATCTCACTAATATTTATTTTATAAGAAATTATCTTAATAAATTTTCAAATTTATTATAAAAAAAAATTATAATATAAAAATATTTGATATTTTTATAAACTTGATAAAACAAACAACATTGGTGAATACAACTAAGCAATTAATGACATAAACTTAATAAAACAAACAAGGTTGTTGAATACATATAGCTATGCAAGTAAAGGACATATCTAACATGTGAGAGGTGTTCACATATTAAGTAGGTGTGTTAATATTAACTGAAATTGGAAGCTAGAATTACGTCCTTGGTGTTTTCCTAGTAAGGTGCGGTTTGCAAGAACTCATTCATCTTTCATCTTCTTCGATGGACTTGCTCTTTCATTCGCAGTGCTTCCATTTTCTTAGCAAACAATGAAGTATGGTTTATGTAAATTTGACGAAGTTTGTCCTCGCTGCCTTCCGCATAAGACATCCCTGCGGTGAATGCATCTGGTTCTTATGTAAAATGAACCTTCAAGTGTATCTGCATATCAAAATGTACAGTTCCTTGTCAGTGTATGGATTTAACAAAACGATCAAGGGGATTTGATTTTCAAGCATCAAAATGTCTTTAATTATATCAAACCCAGTAAAATCAATCTTATTTCTATCAAAAATAGGTTTGTAATAATTACTAGTTTCTGCTACAGAGAATGTGTGGCCTGCTAGAGTCCTCAATAGTTCGAGAATGAAGAAACCGTCCATACATAGCATGAGAGTGAGGTACTGTGACTCGTCCTCCACCGCGGTCTCTGTCATGATTTATCTTAAAGGAAGTAGCTTAAGAAATGCATGTTGGTTGGGTTAAAGAATCCATTCAATTTATAATATGGTGTTACCTGCTCTTATAGGGGTGTACTTCATTGTTCGGTAAGGGGGTACTCCCTTGTCCTAGGGTTATGTTCATAGAACTTGTTGAGATCATTTGCATAGAGATCATTCTTTGTTATGCCATGAAAGCATTGTGGGCATTGGACGAATGCAAACTGGTGACCTGTTTTGTGGTCCATGAAAAAGCACATTGCTTCACGAAGCACTTGGGTATAGTTGGTGTACATGTCACAATCAAGAGTGAGAATGAAGGGGGGATTGCTCATTATTCCAGATACTCTTATCTATCCACATTACAAACAAAATTTCTATAATATTCGATGACCTTAAACTGTATTTCTAACCTTGTTAATCTCTTAGACCACATACGTCATAAGAAGTAGAATAGTAAAGTAGACCATACAAGAGCATTAAGAGCACCAGCCTTGTAATGGTGGGGATGTCCAGGTCACTTTTCACGCGAGACATATGTAAGACTCGGCAAATCACATCCCTCGTTATCTTTGTCCTCTCCGTTCTCTAATAAAACCCGTAATTACAAATAAAAGGTCCTTATAAAAGGCACAATTAGAACGATAGTGTTGGGCCTATCTTTAGTAGACCTGAAGTAATTTTTCATGGTTAATGGTTAATACTAGAAACGACCTAAACTATGCTGTGATGATATCACAAAGTGCTTCCTGAAATCCACTCTTTGAAGCAATCATGCTCTTTCTGTTTCTCTTATGGAACCCTTTAATACATACTCTACCATAAAAATTTTGATGACATTGTGATACAAGGGATAGTCGATCTTTCAATGCTATTGTGCTCAACTGGTGTTGTTCGTTAATGAAAGTTGATGAATAGAACTCAATGAAACTCAAGCCTCGAACTGAAGTTAGCTACAATTATCGATGAGACTCCTAAAACTACAGTACTACCAGAAACATGCATGCATTATTATTATGATAAACTTATTCTTTATCTTGTTAATTGATGTACAACATGATGCAGCGAAAGAAACTGTCAAGAAATAGTTTCTATAATAATTTGAGCGATTTTATGATGTTATACGTGAGTAACAAACACTCCTCTATGGCTCACGTTTGGTTTTGGTGTGGCTCATGTTTGGTTTTGGTACAAGCTCAGAGAAAGATGTTGTGTACAATTGATAACAAGAACCTCTAGGATCTAAGGTCTACTATTATGACGTCGAATCGTGCATTTCTATTCTTGAGCTCAGCCTTGCGTCGAAGAATTTCCATTAAAGCTTTAAACATTAGCTGGAACTTAAGAAGTATAGAGTATAGTTTTGAAAAAAAGGAGCATTAAAAATTCTTTACCTAGCATCATTGATAATGAGCTCAAGGTGAGAAATGGAGAATGCTTCTATGTTCACAAGAAGGTATTTGCTGAAAAAATCAACAACATCCTCCAAGCAAAGTTCAAAATAAAAGCAATAAAACCATAAATTAATGCAGACATGCTGTTAGATCACAAAATTGTTCTTTATATAGGCCTCTTGCTAATTTGCATTATCTTGGAGGTGGCAAGTGGCAAGTGCAGGGCCGTGTAGGTGTGCGGCTGAGTGCATGGTGGTATAGATTGTAGTTGGTGGAAGAGATGGCTAATGGTTGCAGATGGCACATGTAATGCTGAGCAAGTCTCAGTAGGTGACAGAGATGGCAGAACAATCAGAGCATTGGACAAAACAATATGAAAAAGGAAAAGTTGTTGGCTGTGTGTTATGTTGCAAGCATAGACACATATGTATGATCAAGGAAAAAACCAAGTTAATGCTGCTGACGTTAGCCCACCACCGGGTCTTGGGGTACAAAGTCCCATGCCTACGTCACGTATATAAACCAATAAAAAGCAAGATAAATCAATATTTAAATAATTCCCAAAAAAAATTTAATACAAACTATAGCAAAAATTATATGATTTTGTTAAAGTTGCAACAAATTACTTCAAATAATCGCCTTGAGTGATTCATATATATCCCCTCAAACGGGGACATAATAAAGAATACTAAAAATGTCAGCATATAACAAATTTATATAGAATAAATAAGATATTATAGTTTTTCATAAGATAGGTATTAGAATTAATTTTGGAAGAATTTCAAGCTAGCAATAAGAGTTTAGATACATTAATTTTCTATCATTGTCTTGTGAAAGAGCAACAATAATTTCCCTTTAACAATTTCGCAAGTTTTATTTGAATATTCTGTTCAGAATAAATGTTGCAAATTATGTATATGGTTATGTATAGTGGATTGGAGAAGCTACACAAAAACCACATAATAATCAAATAAAACAATTTTGACAAAATACATTTCAAATGGAAGTTGAAACTGATAATGCATATGAAGTATGCAAATGTTTATTGATGCCAATGTTAACTTTTTATGCAAGTTCAATGGCATATAGGAAAAGGAATTATTTTGTTGTGCATGGGAAAGAATTAGATCAACACTTGTATGTTTTCTTTGTCATGGAACATTGTAGAGGATAAATGTTAATTCAAAACTTGAACTCTTCCACAAATGGAAGATGGACTAATACTTTGAGTGTATGATGGGCTAACCTATGCAGAATTCTGTTGAACATATGATCATGATGAAACTTGGAAATTGAAAATTGAGTTCACCTTTTCTACTCATAAATATATTGACAGAAGTAATCCATAAAACTTAATAAACATTACATGCAACTAAAAATTGCTTGCCCAACTGAGAGCAGGCAATGCATGGTGCTAAGAAACAATTAAAACAAGAGAACAAATGAATATAAGCCACTGTAGTGCACCAATGACTATGAACATTGTTGGGTAAAATTATCATTAATTAATTTACCTTCAATTAATTGTCAACCAGGATACGTAGACTTTGAGCTGCTACACTATATGTGCGGGCAAAGTAGTTTCAATTCTCATGCTGACAGTAACTTAGTCTACTCATAGACAAGAAACAAAATGTAATTGATGGAACTATTACTCTACTGAATGACCAATGCCAAAATTTATTAAGTTTGTCCTAAGGAAAAGAAATCAACTTGCTAATCCCTATTTTACAGTCCACAATACTATCAATTCAATGTAACCTACAACAACCTTAAGCTACAACAATATTCCAAAGCAATCATCGATCTATACTAAGCTACAACAATCTTCCAAAGCAATCATCGATCTATACTAAGCTACAACAACCTTAAGCTATGCTAATTATGATCTATTCTTCAGAGCAAGCAGCCTATCAGGAAAATAACTTAGTAAATAAAAACCCTAGTTCCAACCTTACCTACAAAATGAATATGCTAAGCCAATCCGAATGACTTTGTATTGTATCTAAGACTGCTATCATTAACCCTAAAGAATATGATGCTTAAGTTTATACAAACACTTATTAGTTTCAAACAACTACTAGAATACAATCTGTCTCTTCTTAACCTTGAATCATCCACAAACAGTTAACAAAATGAAGTTTGGCCTTGCTGTTAATGTTAGATATATTCTATCTACGTTCTATGCACTCAAAAAGAATATTGGAACTATTTAGAGAGTACACACTCACTCTCGGCTAAATGTACTGTGAGACTAGTGTTCAAACCATAGGAAACAATGCTGGCATCTATTAATAAGCTATAATTCTTTTCCTTGAGCTCATTCAGCACCAGGTAGTGGACAAAAGCAAGATTCAAATCCTTATATAGTCACTTCAAAATGTTGTTTGGAAAACCCTAAATACTTTGTAAACCCATATTTTTAAATCCTCTGCTAATTCAACAAATACTACAAATTCTTTTTTAAAATCCACACAATACAATCCGAAAATACCCCACAGTATTGTAAACTCGATAGCCAAGAGGATTCTAAACATGTATTGTAACCATCCACTAATCAATATCACGCTGGCAGTAAAAGAAATATGAAATCCCAGTCTATTTTTAATCCTCCATTAAGTCGATTCTACAGCAAACTGAATATAAGCAAATTCATCATACAATTTTGTAAATTCCATAACTCTGAACGGATTCTTTGAACAAGAGTCATAACCATCAACACGAAATATCACGCTGGGGTCAAAAGATGTTTAAAAATCCAAATCCACTCTTACTACTCTACTGAATCGATTCTACAGGCTCAATATGATATCAACTAGTCTTCTGCAAACACAAATCCCATTCCAAATCAAAACCATTAACATTTCATCATAAACAGTGTCAAAATGCAACATTACTCTACTTACAGTAATACAAGCAACACTTAAACACAAATGATCGGTGTTGAAGATGGGCCCTACCCTCAACACCTGCAAATCTGAATTCAAAGCCTTAAGGTAATAAACACTTGATTGATTAATGAAAAACAGAGTTTTACAGTCTTCTTCGTGTATCTCCCTACTTAGGGTTTCAAGGTTACATTTTATACTTGAAATACAGAGTAAAATCAACCTTGGAATAAGGATCGACCCTATCCTCACAACTGTACACTTATCTCGGCATACATGAACCAAGAAATGGAATTCAAATCCCTCGAAATCCATACTCTGCCAAAAATGGAAGACAACAGCTCCTTGAACAAAGGACAGCACCTGAATAATCTTCATATGCATCTGGAAATCGATTTGATCCCAAGCGAGACATCTCCTCTGTGGACAAAATCCCCAAAATCTCTGGTTCAGTCAACATGTATCTTTGGAGCGCCAGGACAAGCATTGGGTCGGGTAGCCAAAAGACTCCTGCATGAAAGAAACGAGGACCTATTAATCGACCCATTATTAAATTATAACTAAAAGATCCATTATATACATAAAACTAAGCAAAATAATAAATAAACAATTGAAAAGTCACTCACCAAAGTACCTAGCAATGTTGTTCTTCAAAATGCCAACTATGCACAAAACATCACTAAATAAGGTTGATTATTACTTGATTCATGAGACTTGAAACTAGAAAGTATAGTGATGGATAGTCAAAATAAGAGGCCAACATCTCCCCTAGACTGAAGATCTTGCATGACCCTATGCAAGAAAATTTCAGACAAACAAAATTTGAAACTCATAATAGATGATCAATCTTTGGATCCAACTCCAGAAACTGAGGCTGAAGTATTAAATAGGACTTGAACTTGAGGAGGAGATGGAGCAATTTGTTGTTGTACACTAATCAATTGTTCAAACTATTTATCCTTTTTATTTAACTGTTTCCTGAGACTGCGATTAGACCCTGTAACCTCATCAACTAAAGTTTGTAAAGAAGCTACCTTAGCTTTCAAAATGGCATTTTCCTGCTTAATAAATCGGTCCAATCTCACATACTCCTGCAATTTCTTTGTTAACTTAAAATTTCTCTGGCGGAAGTAATCAATTCCCTGAGCTGAAGCATCTGACCTATGAGATTTAGCAGACTTTGGACCTGATTTGGAAGGTGATGCTTTAGCAGATTTTAAACTAGATCTTGAAGGTGATGCTGACAACAAGGGTTCATTGATAGGACTTGGTATTGAAGAATGATGATGAGAGCCAAGAGAATCAAACTTGTCATGGGAAGAAGAAGAAGTGGACGAGGATAATTCAACATGTACAGGCTCCTTACCTTTGGATTCCCTTTCTCTCTCTTTAACAGCCATGCTACGGGTAAATATTTGATTGGGTGAAGTAAAAAAAATTTCATGACCCTTTTCTCCCCTAGATTGAGAGTTTACATGCTGTCCCTTAGATACTGGAGACTTCTCAGTATGGGATCAGGAAACTTTCGTACAACTCTTAACAGCTGGTTCCTGAGGATGACTGTTTTGATCTACATAAATATTTCCAAAGGAGGCTTTATCCACTAAATTAGGGATACAAGGCTCGCATGGTTCATTCCCCAGGGATGGTTTTAGATGAGAATTGGACAGCTCGTATACAAATTGCTCTCACACCCGGTCCTTCTTCTTTAATTAAGCTAAAATGAGTATTTTAATAAGTCCATGATGGTATAGACTGTGAGTCAGATTCTCTAGGTTCTTCCTAACTTATGAAGCCATCTTACTCAAGCTCTTCCAAAATTAAAATGGAAAATTGAGAAGCTTACCGAACTCAAAGTGAGCTAGCAGTCGAAAATGATAGGCTTTGTATGTAGAGAATCGGCCTTCACAGGTAATTAACTTGGTGATGACCATTAAGGAATTGTGAAATTCATCTCTGAACCAGAGCTTGGACAAGCCCTTTTCACCCTTCACGGCCAAAAACTTAGGTTTGAAGACACAGTCATAATCTTTACGGGGAAACCGAAAATTCTTGAACCAACGATCTCCTATGCGCGGGAGTCCTGTAGCCAATGCAATTGACTCCTCTGTAACTGAAAACTCCAATGACCTGACCTTGGCTGTGTGCCCATCGAAACCTAAGGAAAACTGCAAGGAAACAGCATCATCATGGCCTTGTAAATTGGTTAAGAGCGAATGCCACCCAGCCTGAATGAACATCTCCTTGCATGCTAAAAATTATGGCATAATTAATAACTGCCCATACTCTGAAGGTTCATGCCGGTTAAGCATCATGGAGGACAGGAAAAGAGAAGACAACAAATTAACAGCGATCAGACAGTCAATTCGAAGACAAGGGAGAACTTCATCATTCTTTCTCTTCGTTGGCGATGGTGAAAAACTAGAAACAACCCGAAAGAATGATGGCAAAGGATGGTAATGATAGGAAGTGAAGGTAATGAAAATGATGGATGTCGTGGAGAAAATCATTGTGAGCTATGGCACATACTGCCCACGTTGCAATGAATTATGCCCATATTAAAACACGTTTGATTCACCGTAACCTCATGGCATGTTACGAACCCCAATTGAAATATATCAATGGCATAACTTTTATTAAGGATGTCAAATTAATAATATGGAAATAAAATATTGCCAAATGCCATAAAATAATTTACGAAGAAACAGTGGAATCTCAACTAAATAAATGCCAAGGTTATATGGTAATCCATAGTTCATCGAACTTTATATTAAAGGAAAAAGCACTTGGTTATAATAATAATCCTTAATATATATAACCATTAAGACTTATCCCAAAATTCAACATTCATTACCTTTACCCTATAACATGTCAATTTCCGAATTTTATTCCGGTACCCCATCCGGCACTCAATCCGGCACCTCAGTCTGTCTAACATACAAAGATATTCTCAAGCTGACAAGGGTAAAAAAAATGATTACCAGCATGTGTTGAAGGAGTGATAATTACTAACATCTTTAACAGCTGCAATGATATGAAAGAAAATGTACTCAAAGCAGTGATGTTAAAGCAATTGGATTTACCAAAATACACTACCTGTATGAGTTGAAAGAGGCAAATACGATGGATTGAAAATTTGTTTTACCCCAACAATCTTGTGGCACAATTACCTCATTTCAAGGTTGTTGCTTCACCTGACCACACAGGAAACTGAGCTGAGTCATGAAACCAATTTTTATTAATAGTACAAGAAAACAAAAATAATTACAATTCTCAAACAATCAACCCTACTCCTATATTCCAAACTTCAATCATGAACACAGACCCATTCTCATCATTCATATAGAACTTTTTCCACCAAGGCATGTGCCTTAAAACACAAGACAGGAGGAGTACTAAAAGAAGCCAATGGGGTACTGGCCAACTTGATTCAGCTTCACACAAGACAGTCTGAGCAGTGAAAAGAAAAACCAGTACTGAAATTCACAGCTATGTTCATGGACTCAGAAAATATCAGGCATAAACCTCTTTTTTAGCAAGGATCAGGTGACCAAAATTTAGAGCATCTGAAGATGATTATCAACTGGCTAGTTCAAACAGTTTTCTTAAATTTTATTTAACCCACACATATGACCTCTCTTTAACATTTACATAAGTACATTGTTCTCATGGAAAAGTATAGATGAGGCTTTTCTAAAAGAGATATCAAAGTCAGAACCCACTGCCAACAAGCTCGTTCAGTACTCTGGTGGGGTAACTGTGACATCTAAGAAGCTTCTTCCCCAGGAAGATGCCCCATTTCCAACAGGCTTGTTCAATACCCTGATGGGTTTTCCTGTTCATAGCACAGGTCGGTACCCGCTGCCAGTGGACCTGTTTAGTATCCCGGTGGGTTAACCTCTTACACCCATTTTCTATCAGAGGCCCTTGTCCCAAATTCATCTTAAAGATAAATTTTATGATTTGCTTATGCAGAGATGAGTGGGGGAGCAGCTCTGAAAACCATCTAGGAGTGGGATGGCATTAAAATTGGAAGAATGTTCTTGATACATGCCTGTAAAAATTTGTCCAAATGAACAATTAACCTCTGTAAATGTATAAGATGAAGGTCATGAAAGACAAAAATGTATACATATATGTGTATTTGATAATATGGAAGCCAATAGATAATAATCAACAGACAACTTAGTCCTAGAGACCTTTTCCCATAATAGTGCCTGTCTGAACAATGACTCAATGCCCATAGCTGTTACTTATTAAAAAACAATATCCCCGTTCCATCTAGTGTGAAACCAAGTCAAACGGCACTAGTAACCCATAAGTTCATAAGTAAAAGCCACTTTGGAAGCTTAAATCACTGATGAAGGTAATGCCAGGTGGATAAGTACTCATGTAAATAAAGAGGACAGGTCTGAAAAACCTAACAGCACACATCTATTTACTTGATACAGGAATTCCAATTACCCAGTGAAACTCAGAAATTTAATCCAAATTAACACAGTCCTTTGTAAGAATAATCAATGGCTGAAAATAGGAAGAGTAACAAAAAGAATTCCCTTTTTGTGTTCAAAACCATCCTGAGCCTTACTGAAAAGAAAATCTGCATCCTTAAAAAAGAACCCTAGTAAAAAACCTCCTGTACATATATACAGAAAACAATTTCATTGAATGTTACTGTGAGAGAGTAGGGGATGAAGAAATCATTTCTTCACCTACCAGCTCTAGTTCAGATTCCTGACTCATGTTATAAATGAATTCTTGCTTAGAAAGGGGTTTATGATATACCTTTAACCAATGTCCATTCACCACAAAGGTAGTTTGTTCTTCATCTATTGTCCTTATTTTGATAGAACCATTATAAAAAACAGTCACAATTTCATATGGTCCCATCCATCTAGTGGTAAGATTAACTTTGAAATGTTTAAACCATGATTCAAACAACAGAACCCAATCACCTTCTTCAAAAGTTTTCTTCTTCAGAAATTTGTCATGCCATTTAGTCCTCTGATTCTGTATTAAAACAGTTCATTGGACAACATCTTGTCTGATTTCATCCAGCTCATTTAATTGCATCAGCCTCTACTTCTGGGCTTCATCTAAATTTAGGCTCAATTGTGCAGCAGTACGAAAAGTCTTCACCTGAAATTCTATAGGAAGCAAAACCTGTTTCCCATAAACAAGCTGATATGGGGTATACCCTGTGGTGTTTCTCCACGTAGTTATATAAGACCACAATGACTCAGGTAGCATGTCTTCCTAGTCCTTGTGATGCATTTGCACAATCTTGGTTAAAATGGATTCTAACACTTTATTTGTTGACTCCACCTGACCATTTGCTTGGGTGTGGTAAGGAGAAGATTTATAGTGTTTAATCCCATATTTCTCTGTCAGTGCTTTCATTGATTTAGAGACAAACTGTGCTCCATTGTCAGTTACAATTTCATGAGGAATCCCAAAGCGAGTAAAAATTTCTTCATAAATAAACTCTATAACTGATTTCTCAATGGCCCTTAATAGAGTTTTTTCCTCTACCCACTTAGTCACATAGTCAGTACAGACTAAAATATATCTCTTCTTTCATGACATTGGTGAGATTGGTCCAACAAAGTCCAATCCCCATTTTCCAAAAGGTTCAATCTATACCTGGTCTTGTAAAGGCATTTCATCAGCAGCAATGGGTATTCCCATTCGTTGGCAGCTGTCACAGCCCTGCACATATTTTTTAGCATCTTTGAAAAGTGTAGGCCAATAATACCCTTGATGTAACACCTTATATGCTGTCCGCTTGTCTAAAAAATGTCCTCCACAAGGTCCATCATGACAGGCTTGAAGGATTTCATACATCTCATCCTCTCTTACACACCTCCTGATAATCAAATCTAGACCGGTTCGAAAGAGGTCATTACCTACCCTTGAGTAATTAGCACTTTGTTGTATGATTCTTCGTTTTTCGTAGGATGACAGATGAGTAGGTATTTTCCCTGTGACCAAGTAGTTGGCTATATCTGCAAACCATGGTGTTTTAATAGAAACAACAAATAAATGTTCATCAGTAAAGGTATCATCTACAGGAACATTATCATCAGTATGAGTCAATCTTGAGAGGAAATATGCAACCGGATTTTCCTTCCCTGGTTTATCAACTATAGTAATGTTAAACTCCTATAGAAAAAGAAACCATCTAGTAATTCTGCCACTAGTGATAGGTTTGTTCATCAAAAATTTAATAGCAGAATGATCAGTATGAACAAATACATCATAACCAGTAATATAATGCCGGAATTTATTGATGGCATGAACCACTGCTAGAAACTCTTTTTCAGTTAATGTATAGTTTAGTTCTGCAGGTGTTAAATTTTTACTGATGAAATAAATGGCATAGTAAGACTCATTTTCTTTCTGTCCAAGCACTCCCCCTAAGGCAGTGTCTGAAGCATCACTTTGTATATGGAAGGGCAAAGACCAATTTGGCCCCCGCAGAACTAGTGTTGAAGACAATTCTGATTTCAAGGTGTCAAAGGCTGTCTGACAGTGTTGATCCCAACAAAAACCACTGTCTTTGGCTAATAATTTGAACAATGGAGCTGCTATCTTGGTAAAATTAGCAATAAACCTACGATAGTAACCCGCATGTCCCAGAAAAATTCTAACTTTTTTTTGTGTAGTTGGTGGAGATAAGCCAGTAATGATTTCAATTTTTGCTGGATCGACCTTAATACCTTATGATGAAATGTGGTGCCCTAAAACAATGCCCTCAGTTAACATCATCTTACATTTTCCATGACTTAAAGCAAGATTTGTTTCCTAACACCTAATTAAAACTTTCTCTAGGTTATCTATTAGGAACCCATGCCAATCCTTCTCTTTACTGTGTTAGTATATTGTTGTTGGACGCATATGCTTTGTAAGTCGTCCCATAGTAATTGTTGACCCATAGTTTGTGTTATTGTTGTTGGGCGCATATGCTTTGTAAGCCACCTGTAGTATTTGTTGATCCATAGTTTATATTGGTGCCTATTTTTAGTATATAAGTGTGTGTTGAGGCCAAGGAAGGCACCGTGAAGTTATTTTGTATTGAGCTTGCTCAAAGGAGGTTGCCCCCTCGAAGTGGCCTGCGATTAATATAAAAGTGATTTTGAGTTCTGCTGCTATATCGTGTATTTTGATTAATTATTTGCTACAGGGTCCTCACATTATCTAAGGCTTCCTTGAAATCATTACCATAGACTATGAAGTCATCCATATATATTTCCACACAATCATGGACTAAATCAGCCAAAATACCTAACACTGCCCTCTGGAAAGTAGAAGGAGCGTTACACAACCCAAATGGTAACACCTTGTAAGCATAAGTTCCCCATGGGCAGGTGAAAGTAGTTTTTTCTTGATCCTCTGGGACTATTCTTATCTGGTTATACCCACTATATCCATCCAGAAAAGAAAAATAATGTTTTCCTGACAAGGTATCCAAAACCTGATCTATGAAAGGAAGAGGGAAGTAGTCTCTGAGAGTTGCTTTGTTTAATTCCCAGAAATCAACACATATCCTCCACTTACCTCCCTTGTTTGGGACAATCACCAATGGAGATACCCATTTACTATCAGAAATGGGATAGATAAAATCTACATCCAGCAATTTTTGTAACTCATCCTTCACAATGTCTTTAAGCGCGGGATTCATTCTTCTCAGTGGCTACCTTACTGGTCTAATATTTTCCTGTGTATAAATGTGATGAATGCATGTGTCAGGGTGAGTGCCTTTCATGTCTATATAAATCCAAGCAAATGCCCCAGACTGTGCTTTGAGTAAATTAACTAACTGATTTTGCTGGTCTTGAGACAAATTTGCATTAATAAACAAAGACCTTCCTGGACTAATCTCCATTGGTATAATTGAGGCTCCAACCTTCTCATCTATGAATAAAACTACTGATTATGAGGTGGCTGAAGGGTAGTATTATTTTTGAAAATCTTCTGTGAAAACATGGTCAAAGTCAGAGAAGGACTGGGGGAACTCAATACTAGTAGTGGCTGAGATAAATTGATCTAGGATATCATCTTCAGTCTGGTGTTCCAGTCCCCTAGTTTGACTGATGGACAGTAAGGGTTGTTCGACGTCCTCATCTCCGTAAGGATTCTCTAACCATAACATGTTTTCCAATACAGGCTGTGCTGGGGGATAAATAATAAGGTTCTGTAGAGAAGTGCCATTTTATATAGTCAAAATGCCTTCTCTACAACCTATAAAGGCATTGGTAGTGGCTAACCAGGGCCTGCGTAGTATAACAGGATGTTCCCCCATTGCGTGTTTGGTTTGGAGTACCATAAAATCCACTAGATACTCCCAAGAAGCTACTGTGATAGTAATGTCATCTAATGCCCCCATAGGTTTAACCGTGCTCCTATCAGCCAACTCCAAAATGGTAGGAGTAGGTCTGAGGAGATTATACAACTGAAGTCTCTGCATGGTGGTCATAGACATGACATTAATTGCAGCCCCCAGGTCAACTAGAGTGTTTCCTATTGGAATCTCATTAATGCAAATGGTCACTACTGGGTTCCCAGGATTTGCAAATTTTGGAGGTAAGGAATAGTCTGAAATATAATTGGACAGCTGGCCTATAACATGTATTGTGGGTGGATCTTTTTGTTTTCGACCAGGTTTCTTTAAACATAATTCCCTTACCATTTTTTAATAAATAGGGACATCTCTAATGGCCTGAAGTAATGGAATCTTGATACAAACATTTTTCAACTCATTTTCCAAATCAAACTGCGGACAAACCACAGGCTTCTCTATTAATAACCTCTCTGGATAAGGGGGGTTTTTATTCAATTGTGGCTGAGCAGATGATTGGGAATCTTGAGTTCCAAGCACTTGAGTGTTTTCTGAGGAAATCTGCACTTCTTCTTCCTCTCGAATTTCTTTTTCAGTGTTTTCTTCTCTAGATTCTTCTTGAATGATCATTGCTGGAGAAGTTTTATTTAATATTTTCCCAAACCTTAATTTTATTTCCTGGATAGGGGCTGAATGGATCACATAAGTTGGGGCCATTTGTATTTCAGCATTATGAAGAGGCTGGGATGGTCTGTTGTTAGGGTTTGGGATAGGTTGAGCTGGCAACAACATAGGTCAAGGTGGGTTTGGATTTTGATATTGTTGTGGAACTGGGGGTATAGGAGGAAGTGTAGGTGGTGTAAATCTAGGTAATAGCTATTGCATATTTGGGGGCATTGGGCAGTAGCTAGGAGGAGTATGTGATGGGGATGTTGGTTGAGTTCCTCCATAGGGTTGACCTTGTAGTCCCCCATATGACTGTCCTCGCCAACCTTGCTTCGATGGTTGGGTCTGGGTAGGCTAAGAAGGCCAATTCTGCCACATTTGTGGACTCCATGGCTACTGAGATTGCTGCATGGGATAGTAATATGCAGGGTTTGGAAAAACAGGTTCTGGGTATATGTTTTGGGGTCTAGGCTATCAGGGCCCCTTTTATGCATATGATGGATCCATAGGTTCAGCATTAAGCTTGTAAAAAGCTTGCAGTTCTGGTAAAGAAGGGCAATTGTCAGTAGGGTGTTTATCAGAGCAGAGAGCACAGACTGAAATGGTATTAAGAGGGCACTCTTTCAAAGGGTGTCTTTTTCTGCATTTAGGGCAGAATATGTGTAGTGCTGCTATATCCTCTTCCTCTTGCCGTTTCTTTGTTTTCAATGCATCAAACTAGGAGCTCAAGGTGCCTAAAATGTCAGTTTTGAAATTTTCTAACAGGTTCCCCAATTCAACTCTCGTGATCCCACTAGTTCCTACTGTCCTAGAAATACGGGAAGGACCTTCCCTTATGATTTTTCCAGCCTTGGCTCTACTTCTAGAATATTTTCTACATAGTTCAGTAATATCCTCAAAGGGTTTATGAGATACATCACCTGATGCCATCAGGTTGAGGATTTCCACATATTCCTCCAGAATTCCTTTCAGAAAAAGAGTTCTGACTGCATCCTCCTATAAGGTATTGTACTTAGACTTCTGCAGTACAAAGCAGAAGCGTTCTAGGAAATCCTCAAGACTCTCTTCTTCATGCTGTTGCATTTTAAAGATATCATTTTGAGAGTCTCTAGGTCCACAATAGTCTCGGTATTTTCTGAGGAAAGCACTCTTCATCTCTTCCCAAGTTCGGATGGTGGATTCTCCCAGACTCATAAACCACCTGTTGACGGGCGTATTTGACTAAGCCCGCAACGGGGGAAAACGACCCAGACCGGGACCCTTAGAACAGGCTCCTAGCTGTTTGGAATAGTCGCTCCCGACAGGTTTAAAGGCTCTGTTGGCCTGGGATCCTAGAAGACTAATGATTACAATTAGTGCTACTGATAGTTAGTGTCGATCCTATGCTTATAATTACAAAGATTAACCCAAGATATACATTACAAGTAACGGAAACTGTTAAGTAAAATCATTCAAAACAATTAACTCCGAATACATAAATAAAACATAAATCTGGACAAGATTCGTATGCTACAAAGTCATGTTATATTTCTATACAGATATACAGTAATTACATAAAGGGATAAAGTGAATGTATTTAATGAAAAGGATCTAACTCAAAACAGAAAACAAATAAAATATAATTCTGATCTAATACCTATCCTGATCAGGAGCAAAAATCAATTTAACCTGTAGCCAACTGATGTTGATAAATGCACTGTATGTAAACATTTGCTGATATTTAAAGAAATTCAAATATTGCAAAGCATACAAGCATCATTACACATTATGTAACAATAATATCAATTATTAAACACAAAATATGATATACCAACACAGTTAAAAACAGGAGCAGCCGATACCTGACAAATTATATTCGCACAATTCAACAAAGGAAATTATAACAAACATCATAATATAGGAAAGCAGATATCAAAACTGAATAGATATTATAAGACACATAAAAAGTTTTAAAACTGTAAATGTGTGTAAAACATCACCAGCCCAAACATCATAACAACTGACAGGTAACTGTCTAGGAGCTCAAATGGAACGAGCCAGCAATTTTGTCCTTGCTTCCCCAAAGTATCGACCCTCTAATGTTCACTATCAGCCCTTTAAATACATCTTGAGTTTTTTCAAAATACATTATCAGAAGCTAATAAATAAGATTGCGATCCCTAACTAAAATCAAATAAAAACGACAAGTGGAACATGTCGTTTTTCAACCAACGCACAACTATTCCATCCGTCACATGGGATCGAAAACCAAAGAGTGGCACCTGTAAAGCAATCCTCCCAAAATCGATTTGTCTCCAGAAATACAGGGATCGCCAACATAACTGAAATCCTCAAAATCGGGGAAAAATATATTACTATCTGCAATACCACATACAGGAATTATAATCAAAACATAATTAAAATAATAACAAACAAAATCATCAACAAATAAATTCGAAATAAACTAGTACCTGAACTTGATCAATTAAATAACATATCACCAAACACTACAGACTGACTGGGGCATTGAAAACCTGAATGTTAACTCCGCTAGATTGACTTGGTGAAGGAGCTTTAAACTGCATTAAAGCGATCTGAGCATTGAGCTCACGCAGCTTTTCCTCACTTTTCTCATTCGCATCCTGCAATTTAAGGACTGTCCTTATAAGTTTGTTTTTGTGATTCCTTAATCGTGACAGATGCTGATTGATCTTGTCGACTATTACTTTTAACCCTGCATTATCAACTTTTAACAAGTCACGACTCGCCATTATCTCATTCATCTTTTCTTCCATTTGGCGAACCCTATCCAACAGGCAACTAATGAACAGTGGCTGAAACGTTTCCCCAATTACACGAGGAACGTCCGAGGTTGTTTCAACAAACTTCTCCCTTTCCACAGAGTCAATCGTGCAATCAGCTTGAACCTCCTGAAATTTCTTATCGACCGATGGAGGACTATCACCATCAAAAATGACACCGACACCAGGCTCAACAGACTGAACCTCTACAGACAGAGAAGGGGTTTCAAAGATATCTTCTACCATCGCAGGGTTACTCTGCTCAGCTAGATTAGCAACAAACTCACAGTGAACCACATCATCATTAACAGGCGGACGAGTAACATCTTCCTCGTCATCAATTACAACAGTTTCGACTGGAAGTTTATCATTCACACGGTTTTGTGCCACCTTGGCCTTCAACATGCTCCTGGTTAACCTTCTACCCAATTTGGACTTAGGTAAATTTCCCCGACGGTTTCCAGCTTTGTCGCTGTTGTTTGATGGAGTGACGCGCGAAAGGGTTGGAGATTTCTTTACACGCCGAGACTGTAAAGAGGCCTGGGAATCATCCTTTGAATTACACACAGGTGCTTGAGAGGGTTTTGCACTCTTAGGGTTTAATGTAGATTTTCTCAGAGGAGTCGAACCTGAAACCCTGTGTTTATTACAATCATCTGGGCTATCGAACATACAATGACAGAACCCTGAGAAACCATTTGCCTCTATGAATTGCTCCCAGGAGCGACCAGATTTCATTAATTCATTCTCTATTAACATACGCACTAACCCGTGGTGAAACAGACTGTGACTTACATGTTTTGGTCCCTTCTTAATGGCGTTTGACATTTTAAACAGACTGTGAAGAAGATAGTAAGGGAGATTGATGGGAAATCCTATGAAAACAGCCATCAAACGAAGGTGATACACATAGGCCAAAGACAACCTACCTTCGCAAGTTAAATAACGATGAATTAAATCGAGCACAGGGCGCCAATCTTTCAAGAAATACTTACGTGCAACCCCTGTTCAAAAGGACACATCTTGCGTCGGGTTTTTCAGCAAACTTCTCCATTCTGTAATCTCCATCCTCTGATACTTGAACCACTTTTGTCCGGACAAAGGGAGACCTGTTGCATTGGCAACCGACCTCTCATCAACTCGAAAACACAAATCTCCAACTTCAGCTTGATAATTTACCAGGGACAATGCGAATACTCTGGTGACTTCTGGATTGGAATCCGAAAACCTCTCTAAGAATGGCAACCACCCGACGTCCCTAACTTTCTGCAAAATCCCAGGGTTCGAATCCAACAGGGTTAGCGCGTAAGGTTCAACTCTCACAACAGGAGCCATCGCCGATCGTTTGTGAATACGAAACCATGCACCAAGCACTCACCACCACTGAATCAACGACAGAAGAGTAGGTTGAGAGCGCTTGGAACCGAGACTTAGCAACAGTAAGTAATGCAAAGGGTGAGCCATGGGTAAATACAGGCGAAACCATTGCGGGTTCGACATGATCAGAGCCATCACTACTCAGAATGATAATCGTAAATGACGGTCGAAACCCCGAAAGACTGATGTTAACCCCATCTAGCCTGCATTAAATGACCAGAGAGCGCGAGGTGTACGTAGTTACAGGTGCTTCAATGGTGGACAGCCACGATAGGGAGTATGTACATGGAGGACAAGGTAAGAATGAGTGTCATAATAACACTCTGGAAAGGTGATAAACGTGACTCGTGCCATGAATCACTTCCAATACAACCATAATATACGCGACCTCAACCTTATGTTCGATCCATTCATCAAAGGTGGCGAACAATGATAAACCATATAGTTTAAAACTGGACCCTTTACATATTGTCAAATGCAAGTCAATATTAACGTAGCCCATGGTTAACGAACCTTAGGATGTGACAATGTAAATCATGTGTCCAACATAATCCCAAAGCTTAAGATTTTGATCATCATCGCTCTACTTGGCATGAACACTATGTTAAACAACCTCATTAATATTTATAAAAATGAAATCGACTAAACCAATGTGTATTATTCAAAGGAACATGCAAAACTAGGATAGACAACATCGAGCATAAAAACCATGAATACTCATAAATCAATCTTCCTAGTTAAAGTTCATCCAGACCAGTACTTCAAAGGAAGCGATTTCATTGATCTAATATAGCTTGCAAAGGTTGTTCATAAATGTTGAACTTCAATTAATCAGTGGCCAAGGAAAAATCTTCCTTTCAGTAGCCGAACTTATCCTTTTAAAATTTAAACATTTCATCAAACAAAATGGGATTTTGTTTGATGAAATAATGAATTTAAAAGGCTGTTGAGCAGGGGTACAACACCACCTAAGTGCAGAATACTTAAGGGTGGCTGGAAATAGTTTTAACTTTTGTGCATCCTGTAGATAATTATAACTCATGCACAAGATGTCAAACTCAAATAGAAAAGTATCCGGATCTTCAGTACTTTTCCCATAGAAGGTAGGTAATGAAGATGCTGGGATATTTTTCATACTAACATCCCGTGCAAGATCCAAGATGGGGAAGCCAAAATTTGTTTCAGTTCGTCCTTCATGTTCTCCCTCCCCTTCCATATGGTGTCTGGTTTCCTGATCACTCATAACCAGAGGATTCCTAAACCAATTATCACTAATTATCATTGTAACCAACCCTTGAACCTATCAAATAATATAACCAATCTTTAATATTTGCATCAACATTTGTCGAGAAAATAAAATGATATATGAAAAGAGTAAACCAAACATCTAGCATGGGGAATCATTATACCTTAATGGTTTATTTGCAACAGGGGCATACACTATTACATGTGCTTTATGGCCTTCAAAGATATACAACCTTGATCAACTAACAACATCACATACATGTTGCACAATCAGCTATATCAACTTGAAATATTGAAGCTCAACAATGTTGTCAAAATATAGACTTTCATATGCTAAAAGTTTATAGTTTTTTCATCAACACAAATAATAATACACAAGCTGCTTGTTGGGATTTGAGAAATAAAGATCATTCTCCAAAGTGGCATCAGGTTAACAAAAGAAGTGAGAAACGATGATTTCACTAAAGAAAACAACACAATTTAATGTAATATACGGAGACAACAACAAATATTTTATGAAACACATCTCTAATTTGTATTGGTAACATGGTCGGGCTTGTTACAAGAACCAAAGGAGAGGGGACAAAACCTCATCAAGAAATATGAAAAAATCCATTTGCAGCTCAGCACACCACATGAGCACCAAGTGGTGGGAAGCTTCCCCCTGGTGGGATTATTCACAACTTTAGTGCTTGGAAACCAAGAAACACCCCAGCTAAATATTTTGATCCCTGGACTATGACTTTAGAGAACTTCATTTTGTGTACTAATAGGTTCAAAATTACCCATGATCCAACGCCCATTTGGTAAAAACCTCATATTACCTGTATCTTCGTATCTTTAAGAATATATTTTCCAATAAAAAAACTCTATCTGTCGGTTTTCCAATGTTTGTAATGTTTTATGAATACTCATTCACCACTTTCAAATTCTTAAAGTATCCATGAAGGATGTGGCCATCAACGTTGTTTTGTCTATCAAAGCAGCGGAGAATGCTAATGATCATCCCAAGGGATAACAAACTATAATAATAATGTGCATATAAAATGTATTTTATAGAATCAATTTTCCCACAGGACCATGCTAATGTATGTGTCCATGTGGCATGAGTTTGTTGTTTTGAAATATTATTATTTTTCTATTCTAAAAAATAGTAAACCAATTGGATTAATCTCTACTAAAAATTCCCAATTTTGGATTTAACAATAAAAAAATCCATTTCACAAGGAAATTCTTCACTTTTCTAGCAATTTTGGAATAGAAGAAAATATAGAATTGAAACCACACAATGAGATGAGAAAGGAGAACAAAGTTCAAGTGTATTAAATGGAAACTTCCAACCTTGTGATGCTTATTGTTTGATTTCTTCTGGAATACCAATTTGATTTTAATTTTATTTTAGAGTGTTGCATATAGAAGTTCTCGAGCAAAATTTTCCATTTTCTAGTGTCTAGGAAGAGGGAAAATAAAATCAAAATCACACAATAAAATGAGAAAAAGTACAAAGTTGGTTCTCCAATATTATTTCTTAGTTAATTCAACAACTTGTTTTGCTTCTTATTTGATTTCTTATGTGACTGCCAATTTAATTTTAGAATCTTTTATATACGAGGCTTCCTAACGATAAAAAGGTGACCTGATATTCAATCAACCGAAAAATAAACACACCAGCTTAAATGTATTAACTAATATTGATATGCATTCTATTACAAAATCGTTGTAAGCAAAAACTTAGATTGCTATGATTATTGAACTCTCTTTCTGCAATACCAATGGCGTCGTATCATATACATATATAACATCCAGCACCAAGCACCAATCACCTAACCTATGATCGACATCTGCCTTGTACTTCATGCATTTTTTAACAATTACATAATACAAGACTTAAATAACAATAAATACATAAAATGCACTCTCAAGAGAGTCCCCCCCTTTTCTCTATGTAAATCTGTTCAAATCCTATGTTTATGATAGATTCCTTAAAAAATTAATAATTTTTTTACTTTGAAAGAAAATAATATATTAATATATATGGTGGCTTATATGACACACAATAAACCAGGTTTTCAATGCCCTAACCGGTTGGGCACTTTCAATTTCTCCATCCAACATGAAACTGACTCACAAAATGCAAATTTCAAACACCCTCCTGCAAATATCCCTTGCAACAATTTTATGGATAAATAATTAGTATTTCCCTACTACAACGAGTTCAAACTAGGGATGTACCCAATAACTCTCATGTCAGTTCATGGGTTAGTGAAATATCATTGCTTTTTCCATCAATTGTTGAGAGTGAATGTGAACCTGAAACCCAAATGTTGATTAGACATGGAAATGGAATTGGATTTACTAACTCTAAAAGAGAACCTAAATTCCAGAGCTTGATTAGAACCTGAAAAAGGAATGGGTTAGCAGAGGATAACTAGATTTTGATAGTTTCGATATCTAAAATATTTCTTGGTTTTGTTGTTTACGCCAATTCATAGGGTCCATACGGGTTGGTAGGAAGGGTAGTTGTCTCAAAGAGAGACAACCCTTCACTAAAATTAGGATAAGAAAGAAAGAAAATAACATATGTGCGTATGCTCAAGCATCCAGCATGTGGATTACAATTACTTCGTTAGGAAATGTAGATAGACTGTATATAAATTTGTCGTGTGAAATTTATTAGTTTTGGGGATGAAATCGAGATGATACAAAATGATTTCGATGAGCTTGTCTTGGAAGATCAAGTTCGAATAAAGTAATCCCTTTCAAAACACGTTCATTGTTAAGATCAGTTGGCATTGGTCTCGTTTTGAAAAGAAAATATATCTCATACTTGTTATTTTGTAAAAGTGTTAAGTCCAATAAACTTGTTATATATTTTGATTTAGATTGTTCTTCTAGTTGTTCCTTTGCACCTTATCAAGAAAACAATAATTTATATTTGTCAATTAGGTCTCACTTAGGTGTTTGGAGAGGAGAAATGTTATCTTCTCCACCCATGATCAAATTCCACTTATGAAATGTTTCACTCCATGAGAGATATCTTGCCTTTGATTATAGGTTGGAGGCCGGGGTGCTTCCTTACATGTTAGAAAAACACTAAGTTTTATATAAATAAATAAGAATCTTCTTCTCTATAATGCCAGAGCTAACACACCATAAAATAAACCAATGACAATCATCAAAAGTAATAGATCTAAGAGCATTGAAGTGCTAGATGATAGAAGCACTATCAATCATTTGATGTGTTTCAGTTAAAAGTAGTGAGTTAAAGAAACATCACAACAAAGATGCAATGGAAAGTGGGAACCCTATTACCGGGACAATACTCACTTGAATATTTGAGTACTTGGCTCTTAAAAGGATTACACTATTGCAAACTGGTGAATACTAATATCACCTTGTATATTAAGTTGTTCACAAGATCATGACACAATGAGGTACAAAAATGAGACCTAAATATGAACTTAAGCCTCTATTTATATTTTAGGATCACTTGACCTAGTCAACGTGATGACAGTTAAACAAGCTGCCCTTTACTTATTTTTATCAAAATTACGATGCATCCTCAAATAAATGGGTTATATTTCAATAAAAGAGGAATCTATACCCAACAACACCATAATTTTAAAGTTCCTTAATAGATAAACCCTCCCTTGGAATGAAGTTGTCTTGATTCATTCAATCTATTTGGAATTGAGTATTATGTACAAAGAAATCAATTGTTTTTAACCCGTGATAAAACATCCATATAGATAACACAATAACAACAACTATCCATCATGATTACAGTGAAAATATATTTCTATCATAGGTTACATGTGAATGCTATCAAAGGAAAGATAACCTCGGTTAAAAATAAAAAATCTTTTAATCATAAGCATGGATTTTATCCTAACAATGGAGGCACATGCAAAATGATTGAAGAGTGTAAATTGGGATGAAAAACTCCTCAAGGACCAAATTATAAAAAAAAAATAGAAGAATAAACATATTTATACATAGAGAAAATATTATCATTAAAACCAGGGTTTAGACCAATATTGTTAACACGAAACTCAAGTCTTATGGATGTCCAGTAAGGAGTAGGCAAAAGCAAACAACATTTCCCTTCAAGAATCTGCCATTTTCTTCCATGTCTGGGGTTGAATATTGATAAATATATACATCCTTTCTGGTAATGTTGTTGATATTTACATGAACATTTTAGGTACCTTGCAAATATGAAAACTAAAGAACACCATAAGACAAATCTTGCAGCCCGACCATATGCAACTAAACTACTATATACAACGTATCCAAACAAGCATTGTTCTTCCCTCTACTCTTTGTCCAAGGAAAATGGAACACATTGTTCCTAAAGGGATTGTAAGAGATTCTAAGTACCATAAAATGCGAACAGGGTTTTTCCATATCTATAAGATTCTCTACCCCAAGACAAACTAGAAATAAAACTATAAAATACCAGTGTTCCACCAAGTTTCACTAACCCCTTCCCTGCAACTATGAAAGAACATAGCGAGAATGAAACCTAACAAATAGTTTCAACACGATATTGTACAAACACTATGTTGTAAAAATAGTTTATTTCTCCCAAAACCCACAGTTCTATAAATCCCCATATGCTCGTACCCTCCTAAATGAAAAAAACCAGGCACAAATAAAGATCACACCAAACTAAAAATGAAAAATGAGAAAAAATAAATCAGAAAACCCATATTGAAGATGTGGCTCTTATTGGTTGCCTCCCACACAAACTCGCCTCTGAAGGAAATGTACCAGACCAAATTGTCAACTACCCATGTTACAGGCCACCTTGGAATGTAATGCTAAGGCGTTTTGAATCCATTGCCTGATTGCAGAAATTTATAGGTGGTTGTTCACCAATCTGAGTGCTTCCTACCCTGCTTAAACCATATGCCCAATTCCCCAAGTCGGATTTCTGGCATATACGTCATCTACTTATGTAGGTGATATGAAAATATTGGCAGAGATTATGACACAAAGAAGAGTTCTTCAGAACCACTATTTAATTTCCCCTACCGATCAAGTTTTACCTATATTAGCTATTAAAGGATAGTAAATTATGGCATGTCACCACCCATACCTGCCATGTTGTGCATCAATTCTCTAAATTCCAACTTTCTCTTTAACTCCAACATTTTATTACAATTGTTGATACAGAGGAAAAAGTAAAATAGAGAATTGTTCCACATGAATCCATGTAGAGGGATGCGTGTATCAGTTTTTCATGTTAATGAGCAGTTCTAGTTTTAATTGCTGGAGAAAACTCTGTTGGAAACAAAAATTATGAATAACTTGCACAATTAAATTCTCAAATTGAAACTAAAAATACAACAATTCAAACAAGCAATATATCTATTGTCAAATATCTGCAAGATAATCTATTTTTGTTTTATGATAATCTCTAGATCAATTCATATCTACAAAATCTTTAAACCATTATGGAGAGTCTTATTCATAATGGATAAGGTTAATGAAAATGAAATATGCTCCCTCTAGCAAGTATTTTATGCGCCAATTCTAGATGGCTCAATGATAAGACAAGGGGTAATGTGCTTTCATGTTAGGACATGTCAATCTGGTAACTTGCACCTTATCCATCCAATAGATCTCAATTCATTCCTAACAGTTTGAATACTTGATGCTACAAACTCAACCAAAATTATGATCCTTTACCCTATTGTTATACCTCATGGATTTACAACCACTTAACAAAACCTTAATGTTGGAAATAAATATAACCTTGGATATGTCCCAAATTACACCAGTACCCTATTCTTATTTCTTGCATCCTTAGGTTTTTATGGACAAAATATATAGGCTACACTATTTTGGGCATTCTTCACCAAAAAAGTTGATGCAAATTTAGAGTTTTCTTTGTAATTAGCCCTCATATTACTGCCAAGATAAATGTGAACAAGGGACACTCATCAACAAACCATGAGTGGTCAAGATAAACACCTTGATAACTCCATAAAATCATGCCAATGGCTCTAATATTACATCTAAAGTGAACATAATTTTTCCCTTTATGCAATAGCACAACCTTAAGGATTAATCTACCCTTTCAAGATTAATTTGAGTGTAAAATGGAGAACATTTTACACTCCATTTTACACTCATATGTACTTGAGGTTCTTTAGTTGTCATAATGAAGTGGGTATAACACCATTGAAATGATTGTTGGAGAGGTATAGTGTTTGATACTTTCCAATCTTCCTTGAGGTTTTGGGAAGAGGTCCTAATATGCCATTATTCTATAGAAGGTTGTTAACATATTTCCAATTTTCAAACTCCAACTCAAAATTTAGCTATTAAAATATCAAATTCAGAAAAGATAATTACAAGAAAAATTCCACGAAGCTCATAGTTAAGTATGACTTTTTCTTCAAACATGCTCTTAGCGCTCTACAAGTTCATAGCAAAATTGAATTTCCTGGATTTTTCTCCATCTTTTTTAATCAGGCTCGTATATGAAGGAAAATAGACCAATACATGCAAAAGGTTAAATTATTCATTTATCGAAATTATGTGTAGAAAATTGAGCAAAGCTTAGTATGATTGTGTGTAGAGAACTAATTTTATAACTTGTATGAGGCTTAAAAATTTCTTACAAGAAAAATGCATGTACATTGAAGGTGTTTTCTTAACTGGGTTTTGATGTAGCCTTATTTGGTAATCTGAGTGTGTTTTTCTTTTTTGTTGCTTCACGGTTCATTGTTTGCATAGCTGGATTGACAACATGAGTCATTTTCAATCTTACAGGATTAAGGATTGACTAGTCAGGGAATCGCTTCTGGACAGATGTTTTGTGTTTTTTGATTGGTTTTTTGTTATAATTAAAGTGTTTTCCTTTTATTTATTTTTTATATTTCCAGTTGGAGGATCTCTCTTAAAGAAAATGTAAGCATTTTCTATTTGCACCATTTCCATCTTGCCACCACGACAACCAAAAATATAAAACCCAAGTGACCGATTTATCTTTTCCCTTTGTCGCGATTTAGGGCCTGGAAGGTGTCAAATTGGAAAGAAATCGCTCTAATTTTTGGAACTTGCGGGGTATGCTCAGTATGCATTTTACAGGTTTTAAATCTTGTATGTTTTCTAGGATCTTTAAACTTTTCACACATTTCATGCGTACTATTAATGAAACTAAAAACTACAATACAACTCAAAGAAGATGAAATCATCAACAAAGTTGTTTTTTTTCCTAAAACTCATATATTTTTCTAGATGTCTACAAAATCTAGCTACCATGAATTGAAACTAGCATTATGCTTTACATGAATAATAATTTTGGGTAGAAGAACAAGAATAAATGCATTATGTCCAGGAAAAATAAATAGTATGCAGTTTGTGTTAAAAAGCAAACTACAAATAGAATGTGTCCTATCCAAGACAAAATTTATACCAAAACTTTTAAATTTTAGCTAAAATTTCATTTCTCAACTAAATATGCATCAAATGCAGTTGTTATGCTGTCTAATATCTAAAACCCTTAATTAAAATAAAATAACGGGCATTTGAAAATTGTAACCAATAACATGTATAAAAATGATGGGGTAAAACCCTTACCCAACCAAATGAGGCATGGGCAGAGGATGGAAGCTATATTTTGTTGGTAGCACCCATATCTACCCATACGAAATCTATACATAAAAATAAAGAAGTAAGATTTTTTCATAGTAATTGGTTTATCAAAGCAAAAAAACTTTAGTCAAAACTTACCTTAAGTGAATGCAAAGAAGGCCAGGGGTCGGCTCCTCCTGGTCAGCCTTATCTTTCCCTTGCCTCCAAAAAAAACAGAGTGAGTTGTGAGTTAAAAGCTATTACCATTTATTTTTTGTTTTAAAAACCTGTAACAACAGAAACGAGAACAATATTTTTCTAGCTAGACTTATCTCTTACTTGAAAAATGCATGGCAAGCAGAGATTCTTTACAAGACCTAACTGAAGGTCCCATTTCGTTTCTCACTGTGATGAAGCAGAAAGGTCAAGGCCATAATGGCGTCCATACAATTGATAAAAACCTTCACACAAACCTCGAAAGAAAGCAGAGAAACACTATTAAATAACTGTGTAAAAGATTTCGCAAGGAAGCACAGCACGACCATGAATGTTCGATCTCTTTGCTTCAATTTTTTACAAAACAAAGCTCATACAAAATTAAACCCACAAAAAGAGTAAACAATAGTTTAAACCCTTAGAAAAACCCTCATAGAATATTGCGATAGATGGAGATCTAAGATCCCTCTCGGACACCTCTGTAGGAAATTAAACTTGCCATTAACATGCCTAGATGCATTTCCAACTTCCAGCCAGGGTAGAGTTATTCTCCCATATCCCACAAACGTAAATGCATGCACTGAAAACCCTTGTATCTCCCTAAAAAAAATTTTGCATTCCACCCTACCACTTATCAACCTTGTGGTGTATGGTTATGGCTAAAGTCATGATCATGGTGACCATTGCCACAATATCCAAAACACTAAATCAAACTTAAAAACCAAATTCATGCTCTAAGGATCCAATACCCTTTAAAACATTATTACAACTCTGAATCACCCTTTCCAACTTATAGTAGAGGGTGGAGGTTAGGCTAGGACTAAGTCATAACTTTTAGGCTTAGGTCTCTAGCAATACAAACTTAAAATTATTACAAAAAACATTGAAAACACATCACCTTGGTGAGTTCCTATAGGGTCATCATCACCAGTCTACAATGCCACCTATGGTTAGCCTCTCCATGTGAAAATTAAGGCTAATGCAAGTTACTCATACACATATTTACTCATGATGGCAATATATTTCATGCTGTGACCAAATTATACATGTTACGAGAACATAATCAGATTATAGAATAAAATATTTATTTTATTTTATTTTGGAATTTATAGGTTTGTGACGAAATGGTATTAGAGCATGATTACAACACTTGGCCGGAACAAGACCAACACAGAAATTGATAAGAAACAAAAACTAACTTTATATTGTTGTGTTTTGACTCGCTTACAAAGAAGAAGAGAAGAACAACCTTTGTTTTGCAAAAAAATATGGCAGATGTGGGAATGTCTTCAGAAGAGGAATCCCATCCTAGAAATTCAATAAACAATGAAGAAGCTAACCTAAGGGATGGTGAAATCTAGGTAAATCTAAATGAAAGTAGAAATGAAAACCCATATGAATTACAACAAACAGTTAAGGAATTAAGAGTAGAACTAAAACGAGTTAAAGAAGAGAACGAATGTATTCTAAAAGAATCGAAAGAGTTAAATAATATTTTGTTTTCTAAACTACAAAGTAATGAAAAAGATAAAAATAAACAATGTGAACTTAACATGGAAAAAAATACACCTTACAAACGTAAGGGAAGGAAATTGGGAATTTCGAAACATGAGACAAAATATCCAAGTAAAGAAGCAACCAAGAATAATAGATAATAAAAAATAAAGACTCTAGTGAAAGTAGTGAAAGTAACCCGAAGAAAAAGAAATATAAACCTTATGAAGAAATTTTGGGTGAATTCAAAAAGATCAAGCCTCCTATGTTTAATGCAAATATTAAGAAAGGGTAAGATGTTTGAGTCATTATCCAAACCACCCATCATTATTTGGATAAATCAGCATAATTTACCACTTATCCTAAGTTATTGACTCGAATATGTAACTGCATCATCAACTGCATCATCCTCCTTCAATCAGTGAGCCTAACTAAGTCTCCTCCTTCAATATAGGAGCAAATCTGGGTTGATATGCATGACATAAGCACCCCAAATCAGTTAACTAATGGTTGTTTCACCTAATTTAAGTTAAAATGAAGTTGTAAAGGCGCCACCCTCATTATTTTTCCTGTTTTTGGTAAATTCCAGTTAACTGGAGTGATTAAAGGTGCCTCTAGCTACTTTTGGTGACTCAGTTCAGTTCAGTTCAGTTTATCTCACCTAACTGAAGTCAACTATGCACCCTCATCTACTGATTAACATGCAGTTGAGTTCAATTAGGTTGGACTCAATCTAAACTACCTTTGAGTCAGTTAGAGTCAATTAAGGTTGTGTTAAGTGGTTAACCGATTTGTCGAGTAGTGTATAATTGACAGTTAAGCCACTCACATCCACTCAATTAGAATTACCTCTCATCGTTTCAAATTGTCAGGGTATTAAGGCCATTGTATTATATTGTAAACAGTATCCATCTTACTTTTGATTAATGAAAGCAATTATACAACGGCAACTCCTTATTGCACTATTTCATATCATTTTCTGAGTAAAATTATTTTCTGGAATCTTCTGTAATTTTTTCCTTGGTCCTTAGATTGTTGTGATTTCAATTTTAATATGGTATCAAAGCCATGTCAGGATAAGGAATTTTTTCTTCTACAGGTTTCATGCTAGATCTATGAAGAAATTTGAGCAAATTTCTCAAAAACATTCCATCTCTGCACCAGAAGTAGAGAGTTTACCACATAATTCCTTGAAGCCCAACCTTATTAATCAATATTGCTTGATTGACTAAGCCACATGTGAAGCAAACTCCAAAAGTGCAGGCTGTCGACCTTATTGTGTGTTTTTGTGTGTTTGTAGGTTTCTCATAGAATTTTGATTGCATTCACTACATCAACATAATGTCCTCTTCAATCAATATTCTCACTCTTTCAACTGCCATCAATGGAAGGAGGATATTGAGATATAGTTGTGCTCCAAGGACTCTTCAAAGTCACCATGGGAATAGAGACAGAGCCAAATACATTAGTAAAGAGAGCAAAAATTTGGAATAAGCTTGATGAAGCATATGGATTTCTGTACCTCTCAGTTTCAAAGGATCTTCTCTTCCACATCACTAGATTGAATACTCCTAAGGAGATATGGTAACAACTTGCTACTCTTTTTAATAAGTAAGATGACATGAGAATATATCAGCTGGAAAATGAGCTAATATCTCTAAACCCGGGAAACTTTGAAACCATGAATGATTTCTTTACCAAGTTTGAGTACCTGGTGCTCCAATTGAAGAAATGTGAAGTTGAGAAGGAATATGATCAACTCATCCTTTCCATCCTTTCAAAAATTGGACCAGACTACTATGTTTTTGTGTCCACTGTTTATACCGAAAAGCTTACAATTTTGAATTGGAGGATGCCGACTCTCAATGCATTCATAGAGTCTCTGACCAATTAGCTTGACAAGCATGTTCAAATGGGAATCATCATATTTTCTAAATATCAAGCCTTGTTTGCTGGAGGACCCAAAGATTCTAATTTCAAAGGGAAGCAAAATAAAGAGAAGACTAAAGTTGAATCTCATAAGCAAAAGGAGTAGTCAGATGAGTCCTCAATTTTGAGGAGAAACAAGCAAAAGGGAAAAGGAAATACCGTTGTCTCTTACTGTGGAAGGGACTTTCATCTAGAAAGCTATTGTGTGAAGAGAACAATTGATCAAATGTCTCTTCTCCTAGAGAAAAACAACATCAATCTTCCAACTGGCACAAGGAATACTGACTATGGAGAAAATATTGAAGATCATGATGGGAGATGCCATGCATTGAAGGCTAGTGGTTAAAAAACACATGATTTCCTAAGTGGTTAACTAATGTGCCAAGTGGTGTCTAATTGATAGCTAAGCCACTCTCATGCACTCAGTTCGAATTACCTCTCATGGATTCAATTTTTCTTGCTATTAATGTCATTGTATTACATTGTAAACATTATCCACATTACTTTTGATTAATGAAAGCAATTATATAGCTGCAACTCCTTATTGCATTGTTTCATATATTTTTCTGAGTAAAATTGTTTTGTGGAATCTTCTATAAGTTTTGTCTTGGTCCTTAGATTGTTGTGAGTTCAATTTTAATATAAGAAGTGAAAGCTTGGTTGTCTGGAATGAAGAAATATTTCCATATTTATAACTCTTCTAATGAATTAAAGTAAAAAATGGTCGTCTATAACTTAACAGGAAAAGAAGCTATCTGGTGTCAAGACATCAAGAATGTAAACGGTATAAAAGAACGATACGTAACTTGGAGAACCTTGAAGAAATATTTTAAACAAAGGTATCTCTCAAAACAATATTACAAAGAGAAAGCTAAATAATTTTAAGAAATAAGATTAGGTGCTATGACCACGAAAGAACTTTGTAGTAAATTTTTAAGTTTACTTTGTTATGTGGCTTATATAATTGACAAAAAACAAAAATATGGTGCTTTCTAAACTGTATTCCTCTTATGTTTAAAGAGAGTATTCAATGCGAAAACCTGAAAACTTTGGAAGAGGAAATGATAAAGGAAAATTTATGTTATGATAAAAATAAGAATAAAAGGGAAAATATACCTAATCGGGAAACGGAAAGACGTGACAAATTTGATGAGAAAAAGAAAAATACTAAGTTCTATAAGAACAATGACAATAACTACTGAGGATATCAAGGGAATAACTATAAAAAATTTAAACCACTAAACCCTGCAGCAAAGGAGGGAGAACCACCCACTACCTTTGATAAAAACACTGCATAGAGGGAACCACTAAAATGTTGGGAATGTGGTAAGTCACATTAACTTAAAGACTGCCCCATAAGAAATATTTTTTTAATAATAATCACTCGATCCAAGAAGCTGCTACAGTTGGGGATATCGCAAGAAGCATGCCCAAATTTAGTGCAATAGTAAAGAATCGGCAAGCAAAGCATCAAACTTCAATGGTCGAAATCAATGGTATGATAAAACACCAATCCATTTCTATACTAATTGATCCATGTGCAAGTTTACATTATGTATCACCTAGGATTGTAGATTTATGTAAATTAAATAAAGATAAGTCTGGGAAATCATGGCTGGTATAACTAGCCACAGGAACAAAATAGAAAGTCACTAGTTATGTGAAAAAGTGTGAAAATATGATGAATAAATTAAATACATAGGATGACTTAAATATATTACCTTTAGGGTATTATGCTTTGTTGATAGGAATGGACTGGTTAGAGAAACATAGATTCATGTTAAACTAATATAATAAAACTTTCACATGCTTAGATGATAATGGTAATACAATTAATGTAAAATGGATTTCCAAAAAAGTTCATAAGAAAAATCTCTTCCTTACAAATGAGAAGTTCTATACATAAGGGATGAAAGGTTTTTGCAGTTTATGTAATGGACGACAAGGATAAGGATAATCAACTTAGAATAGAGGATGTATCAATTTTAAAATATTTTAAAGACATATTTCCAGAAGAAGTTCCCGTACTACCACCGAAGAGGGACACAAAATTTAGGGTTGATCTAGTACAGGGGGAAATACTAGCATCAAAATATCACTATCAGATTAATATAATATAGCTTACTAAACTTAAATCACAATTGTAGGAACTAATTGAAAAAAGGTACATTCAGCCTAGTGCTTCCCCTTAGGGAGCACCAATATTATTTGTAAAGAAAAAAGATGGCACTTTAAGACTATGTGTAGATTATCAACAATTAAACAAGATGACTATAAAAAATTGATATGTTTTTCTTCGGATAGTCGATCTATTCGATCAGTTTCTAGGGGAAACCATCTTCTCAAAAATAGATTTAAAATATGGATACAATCATGTACGAATCAAGGATGGAGAAATCTTTAAAACTACTTTTAGAACCAAATACAATCATTACGAGTTTTTCGTATTTCCCTTTGGCTTAACAAACACACCTGCATCTTTTATGTGCTTAGTAAATAGTATTTTGAGTAATTACTTAGATAAATTCATATTCATCTTGATTGACGACATATTGATTTAATCCAAGATTAAACAAGAACACGAAGAACATCTAAGAATAATTTTACGAGTGTTAAGAGAACAACATTTAAGGCATGATTTGAGTGTGCATTTAATGTGTTCTGGTTTTGGCACTTCTTTTGACCATAGTCATGAAGGCATGATTTGACCTTTGGAGTCGCCGGTCGATGTCGATCATGAGGTTGGTCAATGATGGGATTTCGATGGTAGAGATGTCGATTGCCGAATTGAGGTCTACCATGTCTTTCAATATTTCCTGTCATTTTGGCTTATGATTGTTGGTTCTTTTTGTCGCTTTTGAGATTTTTGGATTTTTATAGGTTTTCTAAATAGTTATGGTCGTTATTTTTTTTAAAATTTACTTAGTTTTGGTACCATTTTACTAGGGCACCATTAACAAGTTTCCAAAATACTATGGCTTGTAATGTTCTTAGTCGGACTGATCCGTTGGCATGAATTTCTTCGACAATGTAAGGTCCCATCCATTATGTGTGTAGCTTTTTAGGTTTTCCTTTCACTCAACTATTATAGAGTAGAGCAAGATCTCCAACCGACAAATTTTTGTTTTTAATATTTCGATCATGCCAAGCCTTCTGCTATTGTTTTTGAATTTCTTGATGTTGTATAGCGAGCAGTTGGTGTTCTTCTATTTTTCCTAGTTGCATCAGGTGATCCTTCCTGTGTTCTTTGACATCAATGTGTAGGATATCTACTGTCATAGGTGTTTGTTGTTGGAAATGTAGTGGAACGACTGCTTCTTGGCCGTAGACTAGTCGAAACGATGTTTGGTCTGTCGATCATTTGTATGCTTTCTTGAAATCCCATATCACTGTAGGGATTTTCTTATCCCAATAATCCTTGTCAGTATTGCAGATTTTTGTTAAACCCCTTGTTAGTGTTTTGTTAAATGCCTCTATTGCTTCGTTCGACTGAGGGTGATAAGATGTACTTCGTCGGTGGTCAATTTTAAACAGGCCTGTTAGTGGTTTGATGGTTTTGTTAATGAAGTGTGACCCTTGCTCACTGGTTAACGTTAGTGGGAATCCAAATCTAGTAATTGTGTTTTCATAGATGAACTTAGCGGCTACCTCACTAGAACAGTTTTCAACAGGTTCTGCCTCTTCCCATTTGGTTACATATTCTACTGCAGTTACTATATACCTCACACGTGTTCTTTTTATTGGTATTGGGAATGGTCCTATGAAGTCGATGGCCCAAATTTCAAATGTCAGAATTAGGTTTACTGATATCAATGGAATTTCTATACTAGGTACAGGTCGACCCAGTCATTGGCATTGGTCGCATTGGCTAACAAACTTTTTGCAGTCCTTGTGCAGTGTTAGCCACCATAGCCCCGACTGTTGGATTTTCTTAGCAATTGTATCTGCTTGGAGATTTCCTCCCACCGATCGATAGTGTGCTTCATGCATAATATTTTCTCTTTTGTGTTCTAATACACATCACCAGAGGATGTCATCGAAGCCCATTTTATATAAGAATCCATTTATGAGGCTGTATGGTGCAGCCTTCATAGCTAAGATTTACTTCTTTTTTATGCACATGCCCTCTGGTGCTTGACCATTCTCTAGAAATTTTGTTATTTCCTCTAATTCTATCAGGAAAGATTCTATTCAAAATAAGTTTGCATCCGACAAGTCATCCTCGACTCTTGTCGGCTCCTCCCCCGTGTCGATCCTCGACAAGTGGTTAGGCCCGACATTTAGTTTTCCTGGTCTAACAATGAATTTGAATTCAAATTAATTTAATGGTAATAACCATCAACAAATTATCCCATGATGCAAAGGTTTATTTACAAGGTATTTTAATGCTTGATGATCTGTGTAGAATATGAAGGGATTGGAAAGTAGGTAATGGCGGTACTTTTGTAGTGCAAAGACCATACCTAATGCTTCCCTCTCTATTGTCGAATAGTTTCATTATGCTTTGTTTAGTTTTTTGCTGATGTATACTATTGGATAGTCCATTCCATTATCCCCTAGCTGCGTTAAAATCGCGCCTATTTCTAGGCCTGATGCGTCGATGTGCACATGGAATTTGATCGACCAATTCAGAAATTTGGGGATAGGTTCCTCGACTAGTTTCATTTTTAATGTATCGAATGATATATTACATTCCTCTGTCCAGTCAAACTCCTGATCTTCTCTCAATAGTTCTTCCAATGGATAGGTCATATCTGAATAGTATATAATAAATTTTCTGTAGTATCTAGTATGTCCCAGCAGTACCCTGACCTGTTTTGGATTCACCAGTGGTTTCAAGTCAAGGATAATATTTATTTTTGCAAAGTCAACCTTGATTCCTTCTTTGCATACAATGTTCCCTAGTAGTATTCCTATAGGGGTTAGAAAGATGCATTTCTTTATGTTGAGAGATAACTAGATTTGTCGTCATCATTCCAGCATGAGCCTTAGCCATTTTCAATGATATTTCAGTATGCAGTAGATCGTCCAATCGTCAAAGTATACTGCCAGTTTTTTGTAGATATATTCTTCAAATGTTTTGACAACAATTCTCAAAAATACTGTAGGTGCATTTTTTAGACCAAAAGGAATAAATTTGTAGGCAAATGAGCTGAATTCACATACGAATGTGGTCTTTTTATGATCCTCTTTGGCTATTGGTACTTGGTTATACCTTGAAAATCCATCTGTAAACGAGTATAATTTGTGTCCTGCAACTTCATTTAAGATTTCTTCTGTGTATGGCATTGGGAATGGGTCTGTTAGAGTGACTTTGCTTAGTTCTCTAAAATTGACACAAATCCTCAGTTTTGTCAGTTCGTTTTTCTTTGGTTGGACAACCATCATAATTTCCCATTCTGATTGGTTGATAGGTAGATAATTCCTGTTGCGAGCATATTATTGATCTCTTTCTTGACTATCTCTTTGTATTTATGAGCTAATTTGTATGGCCTTTTCTTTACGGGTCTTGCATCGGGTTTGATGTCGATCTTCAATTCACCCATTTCATGGACTAGCCATTTGAGATCTTTATAGTCTTGATAAAAGACATCCTGGAATTATTTCAATAGGTTTATTATTTTAGTCATTTTCTCTTCACTCTAGTAGTCGTCAATTCTTCCAATTTTTGGTCGTTCATCATTTGATATGTCAAACTCTTTAGTTTTAACTTTGGCATCCATCCATTCGGGTAACTTGGCTTCATTGATCAGTCAAAGTCTGCTGTGGTCATTGAGTCAGTGTCTTATTTCTCGGCTATGTCGATTTTAAGTACTATTCAAATTGATTTTGTTGTTTCTGAGTGATATGATTTCTATCGAAAGTTTTTTCCTTTCGTATTTTCATTTTCCGTTTGTAGTCTTGTCAACTGTGGTATTGTGTTGGTTTGAATGTTATTGCATGATATTTTTGGTCGATCATGGTTTTATATTAGATTGTTGTTTCTAGTTGGTTCTATGAATTCTTTTATCTGCTTTGCATTTTCAACTAGCTTTTCGTTTTGCGGTATAAAAATGAAGTCCTTGATCAAGTTTTCTCTAAGTTTGTTCCATTGGAATGTTTTGCCTCATGCTTCTTCCATTTTATACCATTTATTTGGTAAGTTGGCTAGAGTTGAGGGAAATAGGTGTGTCCATGTGCATTCGTCTTTGTAACCATGTCTTCTCCATTCTCTTTTGCATGTTTGTATGTTCTCGTCTGGGTCTTGCCCTTGGACGAAGACAGGTATTTGTGCCTTTTTAGTTAGCTTCCCTCCTCCAAATATTTCTATGAAGTAATTCGAATTTGTTGTCCAATTATGCAGTATCGATTGATGGGTGTCCCACCATCAAGCAACTTGTCTTATAAACGTTTCTACTAGCCTTTGTAGTTGGCCATGTTCACCTAGGTTCTTAGAGACTTGTTCTATATGCAGAATTGGGGACTCTCTTTCTTTATACCTTGGGTTTTGTCTGATACTTATATTTGTTGGGGTTAAGGTAGGGTATTCCCTAGTTTTCCTTTCAAATATTTTTGGGATGATGGAAACTGAGAAGCATTGATGGGTTGGTTTCTTCTGTATAGCCTAAATGGTCCAACAACCCCTTGCTTGAGTTTCATATTTTTTGACTTCCTAATCATATAATTCTGCGTCTAATTTATATGCTACTGATTCTTGGTTTCCTAAGTGAAGCTCACCATAGATATTGGGTTCAGTGTAGTCTTCATTATTTTGAATTTGATATATTTTTTGAATGTCAAATTCTTCATCGATGGGTTCATTCCAAGGTTCACCTTGGGAAGGATGAATAGGGACGATAACTTTCTGTCCACTCCCTTTTAATTTTATTCTTTATTTTTCTAAAGATATTGATGCTTTCATTTTTCTTCCCCATGGTTGGCCTACCAAGGATGGGAAGGAGCTGGATCCTTCTTTAGGGTTGATTATTTCAAAGATAGGGATGATAACTTTCTGTCCACTCCCTTTTAATTTTATTCTTTCTTTGTCTAAATATATTTATGCTTTCATTTTTCTTCCCCATGGTCAGCCTACCATGGCTGGGAAGGAGCTGGATCCTTCTTTAGGGTCAATGATTTCAAGGTCGACTTTAGTTGATATTCTTTTTATTGTCGTATCGACATTTCTCCAAACCCCAATGGGTTCGATCAGCCCCTAGTCAACTAACTTGAGGTATATACCTGACTCATATAGTCAAGGTCTACCCAACTATTCCCATGTATCTCGAATCATAATATTTACTTGTGAACCAAAGCTAAGTACAACTTGTTGAACATGGTATCCTTCGATTTCTTGATCGACAAGTGGGTCATCGTCGCTCTTGTCTTTTTGGTTCAGACTGCATATATTTTTGCTTTGTTTTTTTGTATTATTATTGTTCTTCATATTATACAACAAGTCAATGAATTGAGACATCGATTTATCATTCTGTACTAAATGTATTAATTCTTTAACTTAGTTTTGTCGACTGTCATTGACTGCTTCCTGCCTAGCAAATTCTTTAAACATGATTGATGCATCATTATATAGTTGTTTTTGTTTTTTCGAGTTAGGATAATCATTCTTTTCTTTAATTTTACTTATACATGGATTATCATTTCCAGTTTTTGTCCCTTATCGGGTTACTATGTGCAGGTTCTTTGTATTCATTACATCATATTTTTGAACACACAACAAGACATTAACATTTTTCTTTTTATTAATCTTGTCGAGCATGGTGGGACAATCCTCTAGTGAGTGATCTCCCACGCCACAACTAGTACAAAAGTTTACATCATTTCTATCCTTGTGTGGGTAGTCTATGTAGCGATGTCCTTCTTTGTGGCATGTAAAGCACTGGATGGGCCATCGTGGTGGATTGTCATGATTTCCAGAAAATAGTCCTCGACCTCCAATCCCTCCATGATGGTTGTCGAACTAGCACTCAAATCGACGACCTTCATATCTTTGATTATTTGGTTCATTTTTTTCATTATTCCTTGAAACGTTATCATTGTTCTGTGCAATTACGTTTTTTTGGTAGACTGCTTGATATTTTTTTCGATTCTTCAAGTTTAAGTGGCATTCGGCAGTTGCATGAAATTTTACCTCACAGATTGCACACCATGATGTTTTTCCATTTTTCATGTTATACGGGAAATATTTCGTTGTATGTTATCCATGTTCTTGACAAATTTCGCAGAAGAATTTCATTTGAAAATAACGAACATCCTGTCGACTTATGTCTTGTCGATAATTATCTTTAGTGTGTCCGGCTTTGGAGCATTTTGTGCACCAGACATCCTGATTCTTGAGGTTCAACTCTTTCAATGATTTTGCATGATTTCTAGTTGTTCTTCTAGCTTGGTATTGACGTGATATGCTCAGAAATCTTCATCCATCTCTACTTGCAGAGATTTGGTAAGTGTATCTTCATATGTTTTAAATGTCTCCAAGCTTATGTGCTGCCATATTTTTTGTGATAGGCTTGCAAGAAACCACTGAATTAATAATTGTTTGTCAATTACATAGTCTAGTTGGCTGAGGAGGTCTTTCCATCGCTTATCATATTCCTGGACGAACTCTGTTGGTTTCTAAGATGTTGTTTTCAGCTTTTTGGCTGCCAGATGTTTTGCATCTACTGTTTTAAAGAAAGATAATAATTATGCTTTAATGTCAGCTTTGTATGCCTAGGGATTTCTCTTGATATAAGTCATATACCAAGTTAGTGCTCTTTTTCGTAAATCATCAACGAACTGTGCCATTTGTCGTTCTTCGACCGTAACTTGATTTACCTCCCATATTGACTCGCAAATGAGCTAGCGTCATCTAGGGTCTTCCTCACCCTCATAGAGGGGGATATATGCTGATCCATGGCCCATGTCAGTGTCACTGTCTCCTTTGGGAGGTGGCAGTGGCGGCGGTGGTGGTGGGAGTGGTGATGGGGGTAGTGGGATATTCGGCATATATCATTGTTCACAGTTGTTATCGATGGAACTTTTGTTCCTGTTAGTAGTTTTTTTTGTTATTTCTTCTCTTGCCAGTAGTCGGTTTGGGCCGAATTCTTTTGTTGATGTCCAGCTGCACTGATGTGTTTGCAGGTCTGATTATTCTATTTCTTGTAAAGTTATGTTTGGCAGGGTGGTGCTCCTTCATGTGTCGGGTAGAGCAAGTGAAAAATTCAGTTGGAAGGGTATGCCTGAAGTGTTACCCAATTTCCCTCCTTTGGTCGACAAATTACTAAATGATTATCATCATTTACTTCATCGTCTAGTTAGCTCCATATACCAAACTTACCAGCTCTTAGTCACAGTTCTTCTTCAACAATGGCCTAAATTCGAGTACTCAGATTCGTCGAAGACAGAGGTCTTACCTCCTGGGGAATTTCTAGTTGGAGAGCGTCTCATTGCTACATCCACAAGTCTTCCTCCATGGTTGATGCCTCTTCATCCATGCCTTCTTCCTGTTGGTCATGACCCGACTCTGGTGAATTTTCTTCTTCTATCACCCTGGTGGCCATTCCTCTTTGCAACGCTCTAGATTTCTCTCTTCTCTCTTCCCTTCTTTTCTTCTTCTTCTCTCTTTCTAACTTCTGCAAGTCTGATGTAACTTTATTTGTCACTGTGCATTCGATTTCCTTCTTAGGCCAACTTTTCATTGCCGATGATGGTATTTTCTTCAATCGACTAGAATCCTTTTTACTCTACCCCAACACATGACTAGCTACCCCCCCCCATATCCTACCCTATGCTTTAGAAATATCGGATAGTTCTATTTATTTGCTTAGAAAATACTCCAACTCCATTTTGGCACTGAATTTTTCCCACTTCTTCTATTTCTCTGCCCAGTTAGAATTTGGTGGCGGTTCATGTAGTGATGGACGAGACTCTACGATATGGCCCATTTTGTTCTCGATTAGGAATTTGAACAAAAGGGTCAGCAAGGACGAAAGGAACTTTTCGATGAGGTATGTATAAAACATTTTCTCAATGCTTTCAACTAGAAGTCTTTCCTCCATGGATTGTTCTTTGCAGAATTCATCTGTGATATTTTCAAACCACTCCGACAACTTTGTTCACCCGCCTCAAATCATTTTCTCCAATAACTCTTGGTCTTTAGTTGCTTTCAGCTTTTTCATCTAAATTTTTTTTCAAAAGCTGAGGTACTGACTCTACAAACTTCTTATGTGTTTCAGTAAAGAATTTCTCCTTCGGTTGAGCAATGGTCAATATGTTTCTCCTTGTGTAGTTCTGCAAATAATTTGATATCTTAAGCTCCCACCAATTCTTAATCTCTTGCTTTGATATCATCTGCTTATAGTCATTACGTCCGTGTATGTACTACCGGCAACGGAACCAATGTTGTAATCTCACATATCACATAAGGTTACCAATAATACACATAGAAACATATAATCGTAATAGACACAAGAGATAAGAATAGGTAATGAAGTAATAGATTATATTATAGCATTACATGAGGGTCCATACATATGCAAAAATAGAACCAAGTTCTCATCTGGCTCAATAGCCGAATATATATGATTACAAATGGTTACAAGTAACTACCTATCGGTTCAATCAACCAACATGACTTACATAGCCAACCTAATCTCCAATTAGCTGGTTACTCAACTACTCGACTCACTGACTAGTTCCTCCAACACCACTTCAACTTCACTCTTCAAATGAAGAGTGGGGACAGCTATGGATGAAACCGAATTGATCACTTGGTCAACCAGTGGGCGGTTAAGATAACTTATGATAATGTGTTGGAAGTTGTTTTTGAGGAACAATAATATCTTCTAATAACTTTGAAGCTTCATCCATGTGAGGAAAAAGGTAAGGTGCATATCCTTACATAGTAAGCAAATATTTCTAACTTAACCTTTTCTAGTCTTAACTACAAAGTCCCTTATTGATTGGGCATCATCAATATGATTACTAGAGGTTGATGAAACAAGGTGTTGGGAGTCACTAGAACACACTTATAAAACTTGTGAGAGACCAAGTCAAACCTTTAGAACATGATCACCCTTACAAAGCCTACAAGGGAATTTTGTCTTACGAGTAGTTTTGGTAGGTATTTCAACAATCTCACTAGAAAGAGTAGTTGGTTGAGACTTGGTCAAGGGTCTACCTTTCCTCTTCTTAATATTCCTTTTTTTCTTCTTCTTATTAACCTGATTACTAGTACTACAAACTTCAATAGGACAAGAGAGAGAAATGGCAGAATACACATCCGACAAAGAATATGGAGGATTCGCAGGAAGTTGGTGTTCTTGTGAAGGAGAATTAACATCTGAGACACAAGATGGGTTCATAATCATCAATTTAGAGAATATCCATACAGGTAATCCTGTAATGAATAAGGGAAGACTCAAAGTGGCCATGAGAGGAGGACCAACATTTCCAAATGAAGAAAAAAAAAGGGTTCCCCTTGAGAAGGGACCTCTTGGTTGGCAGTACCATACAACATAGCGTTAGCTATATAACAAAGCTATATATATTTCTAATACTTTTAACTGTACATGAAACAAGCACTAATCAAACTAAAGAAACAATAAAACATGTTAAAGGAGTGGATAAAAATTCATGATCTTCATGGGATTTTCCAATCACCACGACTTGCTATATACTGGAGGGTCCAAAAATAAAACATGACAAGGGGGATTGGGACAATACTCTTTCTTGAATACCCAACTACTTTGACGATATGTGTGTAGTAATATCCTTGAGTTTTTTTCTTGGTGTATTGCCTTTATACGATGGCCAAATGGTTGTGCTCAGATGGTCTTAGGATCCCTATAACTGTCTCCTTAAATACGCAAGGTACGTGGGATATCCACTCCATAGTACTATTGTCTAATGAACAATCATTTGAAAGTTTCCTTCCTATATACCACTGATTATGTGAGCTACCTTTTCGATATACCTCAAGGGTATGTGAAAGGTCATTCGATATACCACCAATACATGGAAGAACTGCATGATCCCCGGGATGCAGTGCAGGAAAACAATGACAAATCCTACGTTTAAAGATGCTGGAACCCATATCTAATCTAATACATCTTTCTACAAATTTAAACTTAAAACTAGTGCTTAATTTTATCTTGTTAGGAATATAATCCTCCCTTGTCCAATTTGGTCATTATGTCTAAATCAAGAGTCATGTTTAAATCAGGATTCCTTTCAGTCTAGTTTTAGTCACTAGCACCATTGGGGCACATACACCAGTTACTAAAATGTGGGGAAAACTAATTGAGGAAAAATTCCACTGATTTCACTTGCATGCATCAGTTTAGGATCCTCCTAGATCAATCCCTGCAAATTAGGAGCCACTAGGAGTGTTGATACCAACCTCCATCAGTTGAGCTCAGTTGGTGACTAGTCAAGCTCAGTTAGGAGTCAATTACATTTAGTTATACTCCTCTACATTCAGTTAGCACTAGGTTTGCATGTCTTCATGCAAGATAGGCACATTGTCTCACCTACCTCAATCAGCTAGGCTTAGTTAACACCGAATTAGACACTTCAGTTGGGATTTTGAACTCCGATGATTATTTATACATTTCTTAGTTACCTAGTAGTCAAGTAGATTCTAACCAATTCAAATTTCCTCACATGGATTCAAATTGCATGTGGCTATTTAGCCATTGTACTACATTGTAATTAATTATCCAATTACTTTTTTATTAATGAAAGCATTCATAGTTGCAAGCCATTTTTTGCACCGTTTCATTCTTCAATTACTGAGTAAAATTTTTTGATCTATTCTATGAGTTTTGTGTTGATCCATAGATCTATGTGCTCAATTTAATATGGTATCAATTCCTTGGAAGGACAAGGAACTTCTCCTACTATAGATTCATACTTGGATCAAAAAAAAAATTGAGCAAAACTTGCTCCTTCCAGTACTGCACCAGAAGCAGCGAATTTACCACTTCATATCCCAAGTTGAGGAATTGATGATAAAGATTGCTTGATCAACTATGTTGGTTGTGAAGGAAATTCCAAAAGTGCATACTTTTGACCTTATTTTGTCTATTTGATTGTGTGATTTACAGGATATCAGTCTTCTTCACTGCATTCGCTACAGCATCTCAGTCTCCTTCACTGCATTCGCTACAGCAGCTCAGTCTTCTTCACTGCATTAAAAAAAGGCCCCTCCAATGGAGAAGCTCACTTCCTTTAACTACAACTAGTGGAATAAGGACATGGAGACACAGCTTCACTCCAAGAAGCTCTTCAGACTCACAATAGAAATAGAGGTAGAGCCAATTCTTAATCATGAGAAAGAAAAATACTGGAATATGCTTGGTGAAGCCTATGGATTCTTGTTCCTCTCAATCTCTCGAGATATCCTCTTCCACATCAAGGTATTGAAGACTCCCAAGGAGATATGGGATAAGATTTATTCCTTATTCGATAAGAAGGATGATATGAGGGTTTATCAACTAGGGAATGAGATGATATCTCTTCATCCATCCAAATTCGAAACACTAAGTGACTTTTTCACAAAATTCAAGAACTTGATATTCCAGTTGAAGCTATGCAAGGTTGAGAAGGAGGATGATAAACTCATCCTTTCCATTCTCCCAAAACTTAGTGCATACTACTCAGTATTTGTATCAAGCTTTCATTCGGTGAAGGTCATCACTCCAAATTGGAGGATTCCCACTCTTGATTATTTCATTGAATCTCTCACTCATGAGCATGGCAATTTGATCCAAATCGGGATCATTCGATATTTCAAAGATCAAGCACTGGATGTAGGAGGACCTAAGGTAGAGAATGATAAAGGGAAGCAAAAGGATGAATCTCATGTGAATAAAGAGAATTCAAATGAGCCTTCAGGTTCGAAGAGAAGCAAGAAGAATGGAAAAGGAAAGATCCTTTGTTATTACTGTGTAAGGGGATTTCATCTAGAAATCTCCTGTATGAGAAGACAAATTGATGAAATGACTCTTCTTCTGAAGAAACATAACATGGTTACACCTGCTAGTGCAAGGAAGGCTGACCATAGAGAACAAAATGAAGAATATGAAAAGACATTCCATGCACTGAAGGCTAGTTGCTCAACAGCACATGCCTTCCTTATTGACTCTAGATCTTCCAATCATATGGTTGCATCCAGAGAATCATTCTATTCTCTGCAGTATTTTGATAGTCCTAGTATTCATACGAGAAATAACAGTAAAGTTCAAACCAAAGGGAAGGGATCTATCAAGCTTGAACATGGAAATTTCAAAGATGTGCTGTATGTTCCCTCCCTAGCTTCAAACCTATTATTTGTATACCAAATGACTCATACTGGTTCTCCAAAGAGAGTCATATTTGGTCCTGACTCAGTAGAGATCACAAATATCTCTAGTCAGAACATCATAATGAAGGGCGTTGCAAATCATGCCTCCAAGCCATATGAGTTCTCACACTTCATGCAATTTTCAGAACCAATGCACTCTCAGCAGCCACTTGCTAGGGAAGGTAAAAACATTACATCTACTTCTTTTTTAGTTTCTACTAGAATTGCAGATCTAGCTATATCAATTTATGAGACTGAGATTCAGGGTGATTGAGATCCAGATCCATTCCCTCCTTCCAAATTGGAAGCTAGGAACATGACTAGAAATCCATCTAACACTCAAAAGAGAAATACCCTTGCTCTATGTCATGAAATTTTACCTCCTTCAGAGAGATGCAATAGACTTCCAAGGGATCAGTCTTGCTACATGGTAAGGGCTCAGTCTCACTACATTTAGAAGAAGAGAGTGGATCATACACCTCTTCATCTAGCAAGAGGCAATGGTTTCATTCATCCTTCCTTCAATCATCATTTTGGGAGAATATGGAGAAGTATACATGCCAAGCCCCAGGATACCTATGCATAGAACATCATGCATGTTGCTTCACTACATCACAAATATTGCAGAAACACATTTTCAATTTTTTCAAAATTAAATCCTGATTCTATCTGTTTAGTTAGAGGGGGGTCTTTTTTCCCATGTGGTTTTTTCCCCGGCTCCTTGTGTTGAGAAGTTACTTTACTTTACTTGCTGTAATGGGCGACCTATGGTCTTAGTTACCAGGGCCCACAAATTGTCCATGTTAGCATTCAGGGGGGGTGTTAGTATTATAATCCTCTCTTGTCCAATTTTGTCATTATGTCTAAATCAGGAGTCATGTTTAAATCGGGAGTCCTTTCAGTCTATTTTTAGTCATTAGCACCATTGGGTCCACTTTGCCCAATTGAGGCACATACACTAGTTACTAAAATGTGGGGAACACTAATTGAGGCCAACTTCAACTGATTGCACTTGCATGCATCAATTTAGGATCCTCCTAGATCAATACCTACAAATTAGGAGCCATTGGGAGTGTTGTTACCAACCTCAATCAGTTGAGTTCACTTGGTGACTAGTCAATCTCAGTTAAGAGTTAGTTACATTCAGTTCTAGTTTGATACATTCAGTTAGAGCTAGGTTTTCTTCGTTGCATGCAGGAGAGGCGCATTTCTCACCTACCCGAGTCAGTTAGGCTTAGCTAACATTGAATTAGACACTTCACTTAGGATTTTGAACTCCGATGATGATTTAGACATGTCTTAGTTATCTTGCAGTAAAGTAGAGTCTAACCAATTAGAATTTCCTCACATGGATTCGAATTGCATGTGGCTATTTAGCCATTGCACGAGATTGTAATTAATTATCCAATTACTTTTTTATTAATGAAAGCATTCACAGCTGTAAGCCATTTTTTGCACTGTTTCATTCTTCAATTACTGAGTAAAATTGTCTGCTATATTCTATGAGTTGTGTGTTTATCCATATATCTATGTTCTCAATTTAATATATCTTGTACGGTTAAGTGAATGCATGAAAAGTTGGACCTGAATCGAAAGCAATGCAAGTATGAGTAAGCAAGTCTTTTCTTATAATGAAAACTATCTACAGAAAGGCGATAGATATTTTTTTCCTGAAACAAAGATTAAAATATAAACACAATCTTTCAATCACTCACATAATTCAATGCTCAAATTCCAAAGAAATCAAACCAAAACCAAAACATAGACATGAAAATGATATGCAAATTTTCCAATTATGATGATTAATATCTACAGAAAGGAGCAAGAGGCTTCAAAAAAAGAAATGAATGTAACAACCAATGTAAGAAACATAAAATTTTACTTGAATGAAAAAAACATATAAATCAAACAGACTATAGAATACATGATTCATGCCCCCCCGTCCAAGAGGGGGATTGTTTTTTCAAAAATACACTTCATTTTCATCAAAAAGTAAGCCAAAAACATTGAGAAATAAAAATTTATTCCAAGATTTCAAAAATCAAACATGGATTGAAAAACCTACCTAGAACCGATTGACAGGTGAGTACAAAGCATTACTAGTTGACCACCGCACTTTATCAACAACAACAGAGACGTGGCATCGCTCTCTGTTCACTGGAAATATCTGGTGGCATTGTTGTCTGCCTTAAGGAAAGGTGTGATGGAATCTCTTTTAATGCTACTCAGGTGTGGTGGCCAATAGAGATTTTGAAATCAAACAAAGGAAAAAAAGAAATAAGTTAGAGCTCAAGTACAGGATCCAAATGATAATTAACAACAATAATCTAAAGCATCAAAGGAAGATCAAGGTAGATCTAACAATTTCAAACCAAATCTTGCTAATTTACAAGTAGATATGATCTATGACAATAAATTGGAATTTGAAGACAAGGAAAAATCTAAGAATTCTGATCTATATCCCCAGTGGTGTTTCCACTTTTATTACAAGAAATACTCAGCCAATGCAGACAGAGGTTGTTTCTCTATCTTGAAACACTCAAAACTAGAACAAAATGATACCAATATATAGAAACTTTTCTTAGGATTACAGAAACCTCTTGAATTAGCTCCTCCTCTTACCTTCCATAGCTTGCAATAGTTTAACCTTTCGATTGCTTGATCTGTGCAGATTACCTGTAAGAGACACAACAAAACACCAAACAAGTAAGAGTAACAATATAGCTTAAAATCCTATGAATAAGACCAAGGAGTTAAACAACAAGCACAAGATGATAATCAGACATACAAGTGCATGTGGAAAAGAAACTACATTTGTATTAAAATTACAAAGAGGGAGAGTTTACAACCAGTTCCTTGGTGTTTGGAAACCCTTCTCAAATGAACCTTGCCTCAAATCCTCAAGATTTCCTATAAACTAGTCACTATTCTTGGCTGAATTTGGCCATATTTTGGATGCGATGATATAATATTCCTCCCCTTACCCATGAGAGGTAAGCTCATATATAATGGCATGAAAGGATAGGATAGTTTGAAGATATCATGGGAGAGGTGGAGGGAGGATCCTATGATGAGGGATCTCAAGCTGGAGGTCTCTTGAACCATAGGGATGAGGCTCCACAAAGTCTAGCTTCAAGAAGCCTCTCAAATTTTCCTTTTTTTCCTTTATAACTCGAGCATCACACCTTGTTCAAGGGGAAAAGGAGTTACCAGGTGGGAACCACACCTTATACATGGAGAACAGGTGGTGGAGCCATTTTATGCACACAAAACAAGGGCGTTACTGATATAGGTACTGCACCTTAACCACAGGGAAACTGCAACAATGGCCAGAAGTATGAAAATATTGATCCTTTCCCATTTTCATCTTCAACACTTGAGGATTTAAGGAAAATACTGAGATTTTGATCTCACAACATGATGTTGACAAGAATCATGTATAACATGTATAAGATGACCACGTGAAGAAAGGAAAAGAAAGGATAAACGGTTTGGACAAAGTGGTTGCTAAGTTAAAGGACAAGAATTTTTCTACTGACTATGATTTCCTTATATAGGAAACTATAGAAATTGCGACATAAGGAGATGTATATGAAGGAGTTGACAAAAGAGTTTTTATAGACTGCCGATTTGGTTGGGATACACCGATAAATGAGAGGAAGTAGTAGTAATATATGTAAATGAGTTGAAGTATGATATTAGGGACGAGTTGATCCTAGTTAGGTTTAGGACAGTCAAGGAAGAGTACTAGCTATCTTTGAAGGATTAAGAAAAGTTGATGAGAAAACTTATTGAAGACAAAGGGAAAATGACTACTAAGGGTGGAAGAACTTTTCCCACCAAGGAACAGAGCAACAGAACAAAGAGGGAAGTTGTTGATGAAAGTAAATGAAAATAGGAGACTTTGACTAGAGAAACCACACCAGAGTACCAAGGAGAGGGTAGGGAGACCTGAGGATGAGCTGCATACAGTAGAAGGAGGACCATCGACGAAGGATGGGAAAATAAGCCGGTTGTAGTTTGTTACAAATGTCGTGAAGTTGGACATAGGGGATATGAATGCTCAGAGGATATTTGTATTGATAAATGGTCAAAGACTAGATGACGGACTAGCAAAAAATATGGCGCAAAGACAAGTTCGATAGCAGGAAGTAGTGATACAATGAAAATTTAGAAGGCATTAGAAACCTCACGACCTTAAGAATGTTGGTTGAGTCGAATCGACGGGAGGAGAAGGAACTCGCACAATGGAAATCTATTTTCCAAATAAGGGTGAAAATCATCGAAATATGTTATTTGATGATAGTTGATGGAGGGAGTACATATGATTTGGTCTCAAAATAAGTAATTGATTAACGGGTTTTGAAGTGTCAACCACACCCAAGATGATATAAATTGTCATGGTTGCAGAAGGGGAATCATGTGATGATGACCTGATAATATTTGATTAACTTCAAGATCAGTCAACTTCAAGACAACGTTTTGTGTGACATGATTCTAATGGACGCTTTATTCCTATTGTTAGGATGACCATTGTAGTACAAATGCAATATTATTTACAATGGTCATGTCAATAAATTCGGTATGTGGAAAGATGGTGCTTGAAAAAAGTTGGTTCTAATGCAGGAGGATGAAGGAAATCAAAGGAGTCAAAATAACTTCTAGGAGAAAAGAGTACTAATTTCTTGACCAAATAACTCCTAAAGTAATAGAAGGAGCGATGATGTTTCTTCACCATCATTCCAAACGGGCATAGTGTGAAGTAACCGATAGCAGATGTGATGATGAAAGTTATAGTAGTATTGAAGGAATTTCGATACATATTGGTCTATCACCTACAAATGGGATTATTGCCGATGATAAGTATATCCCAAAAGATTGACTTGATTCTAGGGTCAAGTATGCCAAATAAGCCATCACATAGAATGATGCTGACATAAAGTGCTAAGATGAACGGAGAAGTCCAGTAGTTGTTGAGCAGAGGATTGATCAAGGAAATTTTGGGTTTGTGTGTAGTACCAGCTCTACTTGAACTAAATAAAGGAGGAGAGTGGAGGATGTGCACTGATTAAAGGTTCATCAAAAAGATTACTACAAAGTATAGGTTTACATTACCAAGGATGGATGAACTGGTCATCTGTTTGAGTGGAACTAGATACTTCACCAAGATTGACTTAAAGAGTGTCTATCATCATATCAGGATTAGAGAAGGCGATGAATGGAAAACAACCTTTAAGAAAAATTAATGGTTGTATGAATGGTTGGTTATTGCATTTGGGTAGGAAAATGCACCTAGCACATCCGTGAGGATGATTAATGACATACTGAATCCATACTTGGGAATCATTGTAGTCTATCTTGAAGAGATACTGATTTTTAGTCGAATCAAGGGTGAACACCTAATATACCTATGACAACTGTTGCAATGAATGCAGGAGGAGATGTTGCCAATCAACCTAAAAAAGTGCTCTTTCATGAAAGAAGAGTTAATGTATGTAGGATTTATGATATCTCGACAAGGTTTGTCGATAGACCTAGAAAAGGTCAAAGCTATACTAAAATGGTTGGAGCTGGATAATGCAACCGAAGAAAAATATTTCCATGGACTTGCCATTTTCTATAGGAAGTTCATAAGGGATTTCAGTCAAATATTTTCACCATTGGAAATTCACATGAAGAAAGGTGAATTTAAGTGGACAAAATAAGTTAGAGAATATTTCAAGATACTAAAGCATAAGGTAATGGAGAGACCAGTGCAATGCTTTCCCGACTTTGAGAAGGTATTCCAAGTCGAGTATGACACAAGTGGGGTGGCAATTGGAGTAATGTTGAGCCAAGAAGGGTGACCAACTTCATTTTTGGACTGAAAATGGGATGAAGCTAAAAGAAAATACTCGATCTTTGACCAAGAATTTATGCCATTGTTCAGGAATTAAATAACTGGAGGAAATATCTACTTCAAAAAGATTTTTTGTTATACATCGACCATCAGGCTCAGAGGTATTTTAAAACCCAGTCCAAGATGAACCAAAGACACATGAAATGGATGGATTTCCTATGGAGTTATACCTTTATGCCAAACACAAGTTGGGAAAGTCTAACAAGGTTGTTGATTCGTTAAGTTGAAGGGTTGCAATGCTGAACACATTGACTATTTAGATCAAAGGATTCGAGTCAATGAAGAAATAATATGAAACTGACAAAGACTTTGAGGATTTATGGAAAACATCGAAATAACCATGGCGTGTCGAAAAAAACCCATACTTGGACTATTTTGTTCAAGAAGGATATTTGTTTAAAGGAAATCATTGATGCATTCCCTAAGGGAAAATGAGGGATAATTTAATCCAGGAGTTTCACAATCGAGGACTTGCAGGACATTTTGGTGTTGACAAGACCATAACATTGGTTGAGGAAAGGTACTATTCACCAATATTGTTGATAGATGTGCAGAAATGGGTTCAACAGTGTAGAATATGGAAACATGCTAAGGGAAGAAGTCGGAATAAATGGTTGTATACACCATTGCTAGTACTGATGGTTCTATGGGAGAATCTTAGTATGTACTTTGTCTTAGGATAGTCGAAGATGCGGTAGGGAAACAACACCATATTCTTGGTACTTGACGTATTTTCAAAGATGGGACACTTCATTCCATGTTAGAAGATAAGTGATGCCACAAATACTGTTTATTTTTATTTTTCAAGAAAGTCATAAGGATGAATGGACTACTAAAGAGCATTCCTCCAGAGAGAGATACTAAGTTCATGGGTAATTTCTGGAGGAACTTGTGGCAACAAATAGACACCAACTTGCAGTTCATATTTTCATACCATCTGCAAACTGAAGGAAAGACGGAGGTTGTCAACACAAGCCTGGGAAATTTGTTAAGATTTTTGACATGTAACAAACCAAAACATTCAAAAAATGTGTTGGAGGAAGGAGATTATGTGTATAAAAACTCACTAAATCAATCAAATGGAATGATTCCATTCCGAATTATACAAGGGAGAAACCCACATGGAGTGACTGATTTGGCAATGTTGCCGACAAAAATGCAGAAGAGTGCAAACGATGAGTCATTTGCATAGCACATGAAGGACGTGAAAGACCAGGTGTGGAGATTATTGTAAAAGATAAATGCAGCGTATAAAATAAGAAAATACTGATAAATGCACAACTCGGGAAGGAAAGGTTACATAGAGCAACATATAACAAGTTGAAGCTGAAGAAAATCTGTCCTTACAATATTCTTAAGAAAATATCAGACAATTCTTATGTGTTGGAGATTCCAGAAGATTTAAACATCTCATCGACATTCAACATTGAAAACTCGTATAAATATGAAGAACGATAGACCAATAGTAAGGAACCGACTATTGTCTAGAAGGAGAAGATATCGAGTTGACAAGCATAACAAATCACAAAGGTTCTAGAGGAATGATATGTCAGAAAAATGGGATAGGCTAAGAGAAACATATATCTAAATTGATAGGAATGTAAGGGACTTGTTAGGGTTAACCTTGACTCGGGACTGAGTCAAAGGTGGTTAGGTCTAGCACATGGTTTGGGCACATGGTTTTGTTGTAGCCCATGGTATTGTCCCATGGTATTACATGTGTTAACCTTGACTCGGGATTGAGTCAAAGGTGGTTAGGTCTAGCACATGGTTTGGGCACATGGTTTGTTGTAGCCCATGGTATTGTCCCATGGTATTGCATGTGATTAAGCCTTTATAAGGCTTGAGTAGGATCCATTGTGTATGTACTGGTGTGTGTACTGGATGTGATTACTGTATAGTACTGGATGTGAGTACTGTATAGTACTGGATGTGGCCATTGTATTGTGCTGGAAGAGAGACTGTGAGAGCGTGAAGAGGAAGTTCAGCGGTTTTGCTACAGGGTGTATCCCTTCATCTTTCTGGACTGAAATAAAAGGACTGGCAAATTTGTTTGTGGACGTAGCCCATCGTTTGGGTGAACCACATTATATATGTGTCTCTGTAATATTTAATGTGTTTTTGCATCTTGTTTATTGATTTAACTGTATAATTGTTATTGCTCTGCGGTCCTGTTTTTCTAACAATTGTTATCAGAGCCAAAAGGTCTATTTGGTTTGTAAACTCGTAGGAAAGAAGGGTTCCTAGTTTGAGTGGGAGCAATGGCGAAAGAAGGAAAGTTTAGGGTCGATAAATTTAACGGCCAAAACAATCAGTTATGGAAGATGCAAATGGAGGACTATCTCTACCAGAAATATCTGTACCTGCCATTGGGCGGAAAAGCAAAACAGCGAGCGGCTATGAAGGATGAAGAATGGGAGGTTCTTGACAGAAAGGCACTAGGAACAATACGGCTGTTCCTGGCTTCGTCAGTGGCCTGATATTTCGAAAGAAATAACAATAGAGGGTGTGATGAGCGCATTGAGTAAGATCTACGAAAAACCCTCGGCTTCTAACAAGGTATTTTTAATGAAGCGTTTATTTAATATGAAGATGTCAGAAAGTGGATCTATTGCTCACCATTTAAATGAGTTTAATACACTTACCAATCAGTTAAGTTCTGTAAAAGTGAACTTTGATGATGAGGTTAGGGCTCTTCTAATCTTGTGCTCATTGCCAGAAAGTTGGAATAGCTTGGTCATGGCTGTAAGTAACTTTGTCCCTAGTTCAAGCACTCTTAAGTTTGATGATGTTGTTAGTGTTATTCTTAGCGAGGAAATGCGAAGGAAAAGCACAGGTGAGACATCAGGTAATGCGTTGACCATGGAGAGCAGAGGCAGACAAAAAGAGAGAGGAAGGAGCCCAGGAAATCGCAGCAAGTCTAAAAAGGGAAGATGCAGGTCCAGATTCAGAAAAATAGAATGCTGGAACTGCGGTAAGAAAGGACATCTAAAGAAAGACTGCAGAGCACCAAAGAAGAAAGGTGAGAGGCAGCAAGAGACTACCCAGGAAGAAAATGTAGAAGGTGATGTGTTACAAGATGCTTTGATTCTTGCATTAGATAATACTAGTGATTACTGGGTAGTATATTCAGGGGCTTCATGTCATGGTACACCACATAGGAAATTCTTTTATGATTATGTTCAAGGTGATTTTGGGCATGTGTTATTGGGGGATGATGAACCATGTAAAATTGTTGGAAAGGGTAAGGTGCGGATTAAACTAAATAATGGAAATGGCTGGTTTCTAAAGGATGTAAGGCACGTTCCTGCTATGAAAAGAAATCTAATCTCAACAGGGCAGTTGGGAGATGGAGGCTATTTGTCTACATTTGGAGAAACATGGTGGAAGGTTACTAAAGGATCAATGGTAATTGCAGAAGGAAATAGGATAGGTACGTTATATTTATGTGCTCATAACACTGATTATTCTATTTCTATAACTTCCATAGAAAAAGGTGCAGCGTTGTGGCATCATAGGCTTGGACACATGAGTGAGAAGGGGATGCAGATTCTCCACTCAAGGAAACTGCTTCCAGATCTGAAGCATGTAAGTTTGGAATTTTGTGAGAACTGTGTTTATGGAAAACATAAGAGAGGTAGATTTCTCAGGGTTGGGAAACAAAAGAAGAGTGAAAAGCTAGAGCTTGTCCATACATATGTATGGGGACCAGCTCAGGTACAATCTCTTGGTGGCTCTCGTTATTATGTTACTTTTATTGATGATGCAACTAGAAAAACTTGGGTTTATTGCATTAGACAGAAATCTGATGTGTTTGATACTTTTAAGAAGTGGAAAGCTTTGGATGAGAATGAGACAAGGAAAGGTTGAAATGTCTCAGATCTGATAATGGAGGCGAGTACTGCAGCAAGGGGTTTGACAGTTACTGTTCACACAATGGGATTCGCAGATAGAAGATAGTCCCTGGAACACCCCAAGAAAATGGTGTGTCAGAAAGGATGAACATAATGAACATGGAGTGTGCAAGGTGTATGAGATTGCATGTAGGGTTTCCCTTACAGTTTTGGGCTGATGTTGTAAACACTGCTATTTATTTAATAAACAGAGGGCCTTCAAGCGCTTTGGATGGTGGAATTCCAGAGGAGGCATGGATAGGTAAACAGGTAAAATACTCATTTCGGAGAACTTTTGGTTGTGAAGCATTTTTCCATGTTGATAAATATGATAGAACAAAGCTTGAGACTAAATCCAAGAAATGTGCCTTTATTGGATACGGGGTTGATGATTTTGGTTATTGCTTATGGGATCTTAAAAATCGCAAAATCATTAGGAGTAGAGATGTAGTATTCAATGAAAAGGTCATGTACAAAGATCAATTGCAGGGAAAGAAAGAAGAAAAGGAAAACACAGAGTACACAGTGCTTGATGAAATCAAAGAAAATGAAGTTCCAAAAGCACCAGAAAATCAAGAGCAGCAGCAAGTACTTGAAACTCCTACAACTGTAAGAAGGTCTACCAGGTTAAGTAGACCCCCTGAATGATTCTCTCCTTCACTGTATTATTTATTGATGACTGATTCTGGTGAGCCGGAATGTTTTGAAGAAGCAATGCAGGTAGAAACTAGAAAGAAGTGGGAGCAAGGCATGGATGAGGAGATGGACTCATTGGTAAGAAACCAGACTTGGGATCTGGTTAAGTTTCCTATAGGAAAAAGGGTATTGCAGAATAAATGGGTTTACAAGTTGAAGGAAGAAGATGGAGGAAAGAAGCGGTACAAGGCTAGACTTGTTGTAAAGGGGTTTGCACAAAAGAAAGGTATAGACTTTGATGAAATATTTTCTCCTGTTGTTAAAATAACTTCAATTAGAACTATTTTAAGTCTAGTGGCAGTAGAAGATTTGCATCTTGAACAATTAGATGTAAAAATGACCTTTCTCCATGGGGATTTGGAGGAAGAGATTTATATGCAGCAGCCACAAGGGTATGAAGTCAAAGGGAAGGAGAATTTGGTTTGCAGGTTGAAGAAGAGCTTGTATGGCCTGAAGCAAGCTCCAAGGCAGTGGTATTTAAAATTTGATAAGTTTATGACATAACAAGGTTATGATAGATGTCATTCTGACCACTGTGTTTATTTCAAGAGGCTACATAATGGAAGATATATTATCATGTTATTGTATGTGGATGACATGCTTGTTGCAGGGTCTAACATGTAGGATATAAATGTGCTCAAAAGAAAACTAGCTAAATCATTTGCGATGAAGGATTTGGGTGCTGCAAAGCAAATCCTTGGTATGAGAATAACAAGAGACAGGAAAAATCGCAAATTGACATTGTCTCAAGGTGAGTACATAGAAAAGGTGTTGCAGAGGTTTAGAATGCAGAATGCAAAACCAATCAGCACACCTTTGGCAAGCCATTTCAAACTAAGCAAGCATATGTGTCTAGAGACATAGGAAGAGATAGATTACATGTCCAAGATTCCCTATTCATCAGCAGTTGGGAGCTTGATATATGCCATGGTGTGCACAAGACCAGATATTGCACATGCGGTGGGAGTTGTGAATAGGTATATGAATAATCTAGGTAAAGAGCATTGGAAAGTAGTACAGTGGATTCTCAAGTATTTGAGAGGTACCACTTCTCATGCATTATGTTTTGGAGGTTCAGACACTGTTCTACAGGGATATGTTGATGCAGATATGGCTGGTGATAAAGACAGCAGGAGGAACACCACAGGGTATGTGTTCACTGTATGTGGAACAACAGTAAGTTGGATTTTAAAACTGCAACAGGTTGTTGAACTTTCAACAATGGAAGCAGAGTATGTTGCTGCTACAGAGGCTAGTAAGGAGATGATTTGGTTGCAGAGGTTCATGGAAGAATTGGGTAAGAAACAGGAGAATAGTAGGATGTATAGTGATAGCCAGAGTGCCATTCATCTTCCAAAGAAATCAGTCTTTCATTCAAGGACTAAACATATAGAACTCAAGTACCACTTCATAAGATCTGTTATAGATGAAGAACTGTTAAAACTGGAAAAGATTCACACTAGCTAGAATCCTGCAGACATGTTGACAAAGGGAGTAACCAGATAGATACTGAGTTCCAGCTCGGTTTCTATTGGCCTTAAATCATGAAGGTGAAAAGAAGAAATTTTCCAAGTCCAAGGTCCAGCAAGTGCAGCAGCGGTAGAGTTGTTGTGATTAGTCACCATGAAGGCACTTAAAAATGTAATGGAGCAGTTTGCATGTAAATGGGAATATGGCTGTAAGAACTGATAAGGCATGCATACCCCTGGTAACTCACCGGTAAAGTCAGGAGATAGACCTAGGTGATAGGGGGGTGTATGTAAGATTCCTCGATAAATACTTGAGGGGAATTGGTGATTACTCCAAGTCAAGTTTAAAGGGGGGATTGTTAGGGTTAACCTTGACTCGGGATTGAGTCAAAGGTGGTTAGGTCTAGCACATGGTTTGGGCACATGGTTTTTTTGTAGCCCATGGTATTGTCCCATGGTATTGCATGTGTTAAACTTGACTCGGGATTGAGTCAAAGGTGTTTAGGTCTAGCACATGGTTTGGGCACATGGTTTGTTGTAGCGCATGGTATTGTCCCATGGTATTGCATGTGATTAAGCCTTTATAAGGCTTGAGGAAGATCCATTGTGTATGTACTGGTGTGTGTACTAGATGTGAGTACTGTATAGTACTGGATGTGAGTACTATATAGTACTAGATGTGGGCATTGTATTGTGCTGGAAGAGAGACTGTGAGAGCGTGAAGAGGAAGTGCAGCAGTTTTGCTGCAGGGCATATCCCTTCATCTTTCTGGACTGAAATAAAAGGACTGGCAAATTTTTTTGAGGACGTAGCCTATC
>LPNX010961809.1:262605-291112 GCA_001517045.1 Pseudotsuga menziesii | reverse complement strand
ATCAATAACGCATATGCGTTCTTGATTTACACTTCGGAAGTGCGTTTTTGATTTCCTAAGTGGCACCAAAAAGTGGAACCAACTTCGTGCGAGCGCCCTAATATATATATATATATATTCAAAATATTAATGGTAGAAAGATAAACATTTTTTTAGAAGCTCATATTTATTTGTATTTTTATTTTTATTTTTAGTCATATTAATGCAATGTTTTTAATTAATTTTATTTATGTACAACTTTTTAGTTTAATTTAAGATGGTTTGCAAAGATTTTAGTGTAAAAGGTAAGTTACTCATATAGCTTTCCCACAAAATGACAAACTCATAGTATTTTACCATATTTTCGGGGAGGCCCATTTTAGACCTCAAAATCTCTCTAATGAGTGTGGGGACACTAAGCTAAAGGTTCAAATTTAGAATTGTTATGGTTGCATATGTCTTATTATTTCCATTTACATTAAGCGTTTATTCTCTTTTCTTTAAAGAAATATTTAGGCAATCAAGACTATGACATTAATATTCAGGATTATGGAGCCACTTCATTTCATCTACTATTTTATTTATTGTTTGTGATTCTTATCTTCCCCTCTTTTTGTCTGTCATAGGAAAACGATCGAGCTCTATTTTTTTCAAAGATAGGTCCAAGTTATCCGATGACCAGCGTAAGCGGCATATGGTGTGACAAGTAAGATGTTTGGATTACTAAGGAGATTCTTCGGAGTTGGTTGTTATGATATATCATCTCAAAAAAAACTGTTGAATTAGAACTCCTAGATTAATTTAGGAAAATATGATTATACCTTTTCCTAAATTAATTACTCTGGATCCTTATTTTGGGAGGTTTAGTTGTTCTGCTTTTAGACATTATCATCATCAGTTTGTATATATATAAAAAGGAAAGAACATCAAAGGTGGGTTTTTTTCGGGTGGAAAATGGTGTATGTGCTGCTTAGACTTAATGACATTATCTTTCCATTATGAAAAATATATATGAGTTTTTCCTATATATTGATTCATGTTAACTTTATCATTGATGTCATTACGTTGGGATTCGTTATGATTTATCTTGCCCCTGTGTAGATTAACTGCTCGACTTATACGTTTGTTTCGTCTTTTGATTATTGCCATAGATTTACACTTAAATTTTATATCACTATTTTTGGAAACGTTCATTTTGTTGCATTTGTTTATTTTAGTTTAACTTGATTCGATTTCACTATCTTGTTTTGGTTAGTTTAACATTTAAAATAATGATTAGTTTTAGTTAGTAAATGTTTTCATGCTAATTGAAGCTACAATCATATATTTATCTGTGATGCGTTGTTTGATGAGCAAGACTAGTCAATCGATTTTCATTATGTGTCTAAATTTGGATTGGTTCCTTGACATTGGTTGGTGATTGATTTGTTCTTTGTTATTTTGCACAAATGCTACAATTGACTTTGTTGTTTAATGTCGAGATTTTATTTATTCCAGATGATTTTTTAAATATCTGGATCAAGATTATTTGTTATAGTTTAGATTTCATTTCAGATGTCATATAAAAAGTGTTATTTAGTCTGAATCAATTTTACTAGGATTAAAGCTCTAAGAATATCTCATGCAATCTGGATGCATTTGATAGGATGCTTATGATACATCTGAATGTTTTGGTGTGTTTTATCATAATAAGTTATTATTTATTGTTTTGGTTATTATTCGGTGGTACATATACATATTTCATTTTTGCAATACCAATATAAAATATTTGGGATCCCTGCGCTATATATTTGTTTGTATAAAATTACGATTTGTTTATTTGTGTAGATATATAGTTAGCATTTCTAGGTTTGTTTTCTATAGTATAGTCCTTTTAATTAGAAATAATCTCTTCTAATGGAGCCGTAAAATCCATGAGGATTGATCACTTCAATGACTTCGGGTATCTATGTTAGGATTATAATCCTCCCTTGTCCAATTTGGTCATTATGTCTAAATCAGGAGTCATGTCTACATCGAGAGTCCTTTCAGTCTATTTTTAGTCACTAGAACCATTGGGTCCACTTGGCCTAATTGGGGCACATATACCAGTTACAAAAGTGTGGGGAACACTAATTGAGGCCAACTGCCACTGATTGCACTTGCATGCATCAGTTTAGGAGCCTCCTAGATTAACCCCTACAAATTAGGAGCCACTAGGAGTGTCGATACCAACCTCCATCAGTTGAGTTCATTTGGTGACTAGTCAAGTTGAGTTAGGAGTCAGTTACATTCAGTCACTAGTTCCCTACACTTAGTTCTATTCAGTTAGCGCTAGGATTGCATGGTTACATGCAGGTGATGCGCATTTCCTCACCTACCTCAGTTAGTTAGACTAGTCAACACTGAATTAGACACTTGAGTTTGGATTTCGAACTCTGATAATGATTTAGACAAGGTCAGCTAACCATTCAGTCAAGTAGAGTCCAACCAATTTGAATTTCTCACATGGATTTGAATTGCATGTGCTATTTAGCCATTGTACTTCATTGTAATTAATTATCTAATTACTTTTGATTATGAAATCATTCATATTTGCAAGCCATTTTTGCACTGTTTCATTCTTCAATTGTTGAGTAAATTGTATGATCTATCTTGTGAGTTGTGTGTTGATCCAAAGATCTATGTGCTCAATTTAATAATTTAGACACCTTTAGATCACATCAATTCCTCCTTGTTAACGGCAGTGCACAACTCTCACATCAACACTTATGTATATGCGCGCTTCCGTATATATGAGCATATACAAAATCTTACATATATGTGTGCCCCCGTATGCCCTAGAAGCTTTCATTGAATTTGTTCTTATCTTTACAATATTTTTTTCTTGCACTAACAACAAAGAAATTTTGAATTTTATCTTTTAATTTAGGGTTAAAAATTTATTTATAGCAATTCAACTCTCATCTTCTCAATGTCCATATCTCTCAACAATTTCCTTTTAAAATTAATTGTGACAATGTTTTTAACAATATTGATATCATGGAGGATATCAAAATATGCACATTGAGGAGATGAGAGTTGAATTGCTACAAATAAATCTTTAATCCTAAATTAAAATATAAAATTCAAATTTTCTTTGTTGTTAGTGCAAGAAAAAATATTATAAAGATAAGAACAAATTCAACAGAAGCTTCTGGGGTGCACATATACAAAATATTTTTGTATATGTGCATATACAGGGGCACACATATATGTAAGATTTTGTAAATGCGCATATATACGGAAGTGGGCATATACAGAAGTGTTGACGTGGGAGTTGTGCACTAGCGTCAACAAGAAGGAATTGATCCGATCTAGAGGTGTTTAGATACCCTAAGTCATTGAAGTGATCAATCCCCATGGATTTTACAAATCTGTTATACGAGATTAATTCTAATTAAAATAGCTATTTCTAAATTTGAACCTTTACCTTAATGTCCCCACACTAATAGACTGAACCATAGAAAATAAGGACCCGTTCTTCTTGAGATGAAAGTAGAATGGTTGTTGAAAATGAGTGTCAATAGGAAGCTTATGTATATGTGTGCCCCTATATATGTGCATATACGGAAACTTCCATATATTCCCATACATGGAAGTGCACATATACGAAATCTTTTGTATATGTGTGCTTCCCGCATATATACGGAAGTGCACACATACAGAAACTTTTGTATATGCGCATACATTGAAGCATGCATATACGGAAGCTTCTGTATATGCACGCTTTTGTGTATGCACATATACGAAATCTTCTATATATGCGTGCTTCCGTATATATGTGCATATATGGAAGCTTTCACATATGTACACCTCTGTATATATACTCATATACAAAAGCATGCCTATATGAAAGTGTGCACCTCCATATATATGCGCATATACAAAAGTAGACATATACTGAAGTGTGCATATATGAAAGCTTCCATATATGCGCATATACAAAGGTGCGCATATATGGAAGATTTCGTATGTGCGCATATATACGGAAGCGCATATATACAAAAGCTTCCATATATGTGCATACACGAAAGTGTGCATATACCGAAGCTTCCATATATGCGCATATACAAAAGTGCACATATACAGAAGCTCCTGTATATGCATGCTTCCCTATATGTGCATATACGGAAGCTTCCGTATATCTGTGCTTCTGTGTATGCGCATATACAAAAGCTTCCATATATGTGCATACATGGAGGCGCGCATATGTGAAAGCTTATGTATATGTGCATACACGAAAGCACGAATATACTAAAGCTTCGGTATATGCGCACTTTCGCGTATGTGTATATACGAAAGATTTCGCATATGCAAGCTTTCGTGTATGTGCTTATACATAAGCTTTTGTATATGTGTACTTTCTTATATGCGCATATACTAAAGCTTTAGTATATGTGTGTCTCTGTATATGCGCATGTATGGAAGCGCACATATACAGAAGCTTTCATATATGTGCATATGCGAAGGCAATCATATATAAAATTTACATAAAGTTGTGTATATGCGCGTCCCATATATGTGCATATATGGAAGATTTTGTATATGCACATATATAGAAGCTTCTTTATATGCACATAAATACGAAAGCTTCCATAAATGTACGCTTCCATATACATAAGCTTTTGTATATGCACAATTCCTATATATATGTGCATATATGAAAGATTTCGTATATGCATGCCTCCATATATGTGCATATACGGAACCTTTTGTATATGGACATTTCTGTATATGTGCGCTTTCGTATATGCGCATATATGGAAGCTTCTGTATATGCACATATACAAAGGTGCGCATTATGCAAGCTTCTATATATGTGCATATACGGAGGCACGTATATATAGAATCTTTTGTATATGCATGCTTTTATATATGCACGCTTCCGTATATGCACATATAGATGGAAGCACACATATATAGAAGCTTACATATATGCGCGCTTTCGCATATTTTCTTAGTTTATTGTTCTGATACAATTTGGCTCAGTTAGAGCCACTATTCTAATCAAATAGAATTTTTACAGCATTCTTTGTTTCACATATTTCTATTACATTCTAATAAAATATAATTTTAACAACATACTCCTAATATAGATTGAAAATATAAAATAAATTTTCATTTCAAAAAATTTGAATATCTAAGTTATGCTTGTAGAATACATGGATTGTGTAGGGTTGTAGGTAGTTCTCGTAGCTCTCGTTCCTTCTCCTACAACTCGTTTTGACCAAGCCTTAGTAACTAAACCAATTAAACACCATGTCAACCACCTTATCATGATTTCCCTAGGAACCAATGAGTTTCCCATCCTATCCTACTTCTGCATCTTCCCTATCCCTCCTCTGTTAGTAAAGATGTGTTGTTGGCTTAACCGACCTAGCCACACATAGAACTGGAGAGCGGTAGTGTCAACTAAATGGCATACCTATCCTATACTAGAAGACATCTAACCATCATCATCACACATCAAGGGAAGTGTGACTCAGCACGACCCTTCCACAACCTCGGGTATCATAAAATAGAGGGTGGGAAACACCTCCATCCCTCTCAACATGTTGGGTCTATACCTTGTCAAAATCATATTGTGCTGCTATCGAGATTATCAAAATGTGTCATCATATCATCAGTTTGATTAATAAGGTTTCATGTATAAGTAAGTACCAATACATACATCATATTCAGTACCCGACTATCACTTAGACTCTATTTCCTATGGGTGCACATTTCCAAAACATACATTTATAGAAAATATTTCTATTTTATCATCAATTGATCATCATCATCATCCATATACAGTACAATCCATCACATGTGTGTATGACTTTTAATAATTCAATCGACCATATCATAAAGAAAATGGTATCCATGTACCACATTATATCTTTCACATCTTATCTATGGAAAGCAAATTAAACATATAACTCTCATCATAAAATAAAGGAAACGATAATCATAAACATAGTAATAGCATATCATATATATAATCAAGTTCATTATGTCACAAAATATAGTTTTCTCATTCGAGTTGAGTCCAACAAATAATAAGAAAATAAGTATAACATACACACGTAGTTCGCTCAGTCAAGTTGAGTCCAACATGTAATAGGCAACTAAGTACAATATGTCTAATTGATCAAGATGTCTACTCAAAATATTGGGGAATTACATCGTATATGTGCATATACTGAAGCTCTTCCAATATGTTTTCCCTATGTATATGCGCATATATGGAAGACATATATATATAATCACTTCCAAGCCCACTTGTATATGCACATATATGGAAGGTGCATATACCTTGAATTTGGCATATGGACACATTATAGCATCATTAACAACCTCTGAATCCATCACTAGGAAAAAATTACAAAAAAATTAAATATAAAAATGTCTTATCTACCAAGCGTCGAGAGGGATCAAATATTTGGAGGTGCAAACCCTTTCTCAACATTTGCACTCTTCATATCAAGTGTGTAATGCAATGATTATGGTTTTAATTTATCTAATTTGTGTAGTTTTATATATAGCAGTTATAAATGTTTTAAATCTAATTTGAGTCAATGTCAAAACCCCAAATTTTCACAAAAATTTAAAATTTTGAAAAACATAAAATGTTGAGACTGCGGTTTACTAACATCTAACAGTTAGCTATAAAAAAATAGTTACCAGATTAGTTTCTACATAATCTTGATTATAGCATTCTACTTTTTGATACAAGGTTAGGTTTAACTTGTGCAATAATTCGTCTTTCAGTTTGCTGATGAGTTATTATTTACGACAAGTAGGTGGAACTGTCTTTGGATTCTGGGGCTTACTTAGCATTTAAGCTAACGCAGAAAGCTTACTTGTTCTTACAGGTTTTACAGGTATGAACGATCGAGTAATGTCTTTAATTTCATAAAGCATCCAACAATATTTCTATTTGCAAAATAATAAGCTTAGTAAATAAGTTGTTATATATCAAGCTACTTCTGTGAGGTAAAACAAGTAGTTTTGTTTCTTTCAATTATTCTTGTAAGCGAAGTACATGTAAATGAGTTTCTTTCTTAAATGTAAGTAGCAATAGTAAATACTTTCCTTGGTTCACAACTTGTGATCTTTGTTGTAAGTTACTTCTACTTTAGAGTGCATAACCTGTAATGCTATAATAATTGTCTAACATTATTATACATTATCAACTTATAGTATTAGTATAACCAATTGCTTGGTATTTATCTTTTGAAATGAAGATTACTGTTTGTAAAGTTTTAAACATTACAGTGAAACATGTAGTTCTAAGGACCTAGATTCTAGAGGGATTATTCCCATTCAGTTTCTTATTTTTCTATAATACTTCTCTTGCATTAAGTTACTACCTCAAACAGTTTACTAAAGTGGATGTTTTCGAGAAAGATCGACTTCCCACACCGTGCTAAACATCTGAAAATCCTAAATCCATTTTACTAATCAAAGGCATAGTGAAAAATATTAGTACACGCTATGTTTGAGAAATATAACCAAAAGCTATTAAATCTCGTTGACCAGAGCTATGTAAAAGGATTTATAGAGGTGTTTTCTTATTACGCTTAGCCAACTCATAATTTTGCCACTAAATGTTTTATTGGTTTCTATGAAACTCACAAACATGCATAACCTATCTTGTTTATTAGACATACAAGTTTAGAATCAAATCAAAGTTATAAACCAGTAACATTAATAGAGTTCATGATTCTACTACTACTATGTTGTGCAAATTTATAATGTCACAACATAACTGTTGATAGCAACAAGATTAGCCAGCCATAGACTATAAGGATTACTATATGATGAATATTATAGTTTGCTAGGTGGTTAAAAAGCCTTTTACTTGGTATCTCCCAAAGTATCATATGATTTCTACATAAACAAAGTTACGATAAGCACAAGGCTTACCAATATTCATAAATGTAATATCGATGCTATGATGAAATGGATATATGGTTAACGATAATCTAAGGTTTTCACGCATGAATTACTTTGAGCAAACTAAAGTTAATAATGTTGCATCGATTACTAGATCAACATATAGCTTAATATGGATAAACATGGTAATTATAAATTTCACGTTATAACTTTGATATTGTAAAAGAATGAGGCATTAGAACCATTCCATCGATTGGCTTAAGGGTAAGGTTTTGTATTATAAAACATAGGTATACAATCATCATAGTTCTAAACTACATGATGACCATATATTAAACTTGTCAACGATCCGAGAGTTCATGGTTCTATGCCCAAGCTACAGCATGATGATACATATATAAGATCGTGGAAATTTATAAATGTTTGAAAGAATATAAAACTTGCATGAATGTTCACAGATTATAATATAAATCACTGTAAATCATTGCATGCAGGTGACTATTGCGATGACCCACTGCATGGTTAAAATTTAAGTGACCACGTGGTTTCTTCTCGGCCAAGTGTTGGAAGTATAAAAGTCGTTGTAACCCTATTCTTTGTTATTCACCTCCGTGGTTCTCGGGCCTTCGGGCCGCTCTGCAACTGTTTCCATGGCCGCCATGTTACCCTACTGTTTAATAGATGAGCTCCGAGTCCTGGTTTAAATTGTTTCAGTTTCCCTTCTTCGTTCTCGGACTCTTGTTGTGCACTGTGAGTTTTACCTTTGCATGAGTTTGTAGAGAGTCGTGACTTAAGACTTACGACCTGGTCTGTGAGTGGCTCATGGATCGTCCCTCCGTGGCCTGCCAGTAGGGATAGTTTAAAAAGTTGTTTGCTGCTGTTATAGTTTTGTCCTCATCGTAAGGTTTCAAGAGTGTTGTTCTCATGCTTTGCATTGTGGTGATAGTTCCAACTTCACTGTCTAGTCCTTGCTTAGCCGTTGCTCAAACTTCTTCTTGTTGCTGCTAGCAGTGGCATGTGCATGCGTCTATATCGTCTCTATCACAGGGAGTATGAAGGTTTGGCTCTTTGTCTCGCTGGTGGCAGTGCTACTATTTCTCGGTGACTACATAAATTTCACTTCTAGGTACGAAATTGCTTTTAAAAAGTGTTAAGACTTAAACCTTAATTTAGTATACAGTATGAAGCATATTTTAATTATCGTGGTTTCTCCAATGTTGTAGGTAACAGTTCGCACCTCTCTTGGTAGCTAGAACATTCAAGTAAAGGCCGGCACTCTGGCTACGGGTAAGCCCTGGTTAACCAATGGCCTTCCATGCTTGTTCAATCCGTAAGGAACAGTTTTTGGTTGGAAAGTTACGGCCTGCTAGTTACCCTTCATGGGTTACTGTTCTTTGGTCTACTTGTTTAGTTTTTTTGTTAAACCCTTTCTTTCTAGCAGGGTACTCCGGCTCAAGCCGTGACTTGTAAATGTTGTTTTACTTGTTTTTGTATACTGTCACTGTTAATAGATCTTGCGTCCTGTCAAGCCATACTTTGTTTAGTTCTAAAGCATAGATATTATCTCGTTTCAGCTCGAACTCAGTTAATTTTTATGCTCTTAATGTAATTTTGTAAACTAGGGTTTTTACCCTTATTCGACTATGTAATAGAAATATTTTACTGTTTAAATTTTTCTTGTATTAATGGTATTGTTATAATTAATCTGTTATTCCATCCTATTATAATTATTTATTTACAAGCTCGAATATTCAAGCAAGGGTTTTTCCTGTAGGTGACCTGTGTATAAAATAATTTCTTTATTTTATTCTTTAAGTTTTAGTTCAATAATAAATTTTAATTTAATTATTGTTACAAGTATATAGTGTTATATTTCCAATGTTATCTTTCATTGTCCTTAAAGGACTGTAATAGTATGCAATAGTTTTATTGTTCAAAATAATAAATAATTCAGAACCTTGGATTATTGTTTAACTGATTATTATTTACAATGTTAATGCTATGAGGGTTTCAACCTTGTACTTTCTTTTATAATTAACTTTTGTTGATATTATTTAAAGGTTTTAATTCTTTTATAAATAACATTATCCAATTTTATTTACCATCGTATTCTAATTGTTTTACTGAATAAAAAATATAGTTAGGTTTATTATTATTCTGTATTACCATGTTCTACATTGTTGTACTAAATTTATTTATAGAAAAATAACTATACTAGTATTACCCTACTTGAAATATGAACATTTGTAGATATAGTTAGATAATATGAACAATAAAATAAACTATGTAAAACAACTTTATTCTTTCTTCACGGAAATAAATGAGTGATTTATCTAAGTTAATTATTTTGCCTCTGGTTAATAGTATAATTTTACACAATAAAGTACTGCATAAAAGTAATGACTTATTTATTTGAATAACTTGATAATATAATAACCAGCTATCTGTAAAGCATTTGGCTATTTCTTTTTCTAGCATTTTTACAACAACAATCTAGCTAACAGTAAACTTACTAACAGGATATTGTTCTTCTCTGATAACAACTACATACAGAAATAAATTATTTCAATATTCTGAAATACATAATAACTCTATTCGTTCCAGATTTCTATCATATCCTTCATCTATTTTAAAAATTTACTGCCTGTGCTAGAGTACGGTCTGGTCCATTCGAGACGTGGAAAAACACAGGTTAGAATTATTTTTCATCAATTACAGATTCAATATTTCAAATAACTAAAGGATTACAATCTCTATTAGTTCACTACTAAACATTTAATCATTCATTCATCATTCAGTCTCAGATATAAACTTTTAACACAGTAAAATAAAAGACTGTAGAACCTGTTTAAGCTGGACAACAACAGCGTTGGGAGGCCATTCCTCCCTACCAAATCCTGGAGAGCGCTCAAACAGCATCTTCTCAGGACCCTCAAGCCTGTTCCTGGTCTCCTTGGCTGAGAATTGGTGGAGCATGCAACAAAATACTAGTCCAATGACTCAGTAATCACTCTGCACTCAGCAGTAAGATCATTCAGCTGAAAAGTTGCACTAGATCACTTTCTGCAGTTTTCCCCTCAAATACCTTCCACAAAAATTCCCTTCCCAATGAAATACTCTGAAGTACATTCACCTGAATGAACACTTCCCTGGAATGAGCCACCTCAACTCTCTTCAATGGGCAATTTTATTAAGATTGCCTAGGTCTTTTTGGGTCAGTTGGCATTAATTGAGCCACCTGCTCTGATCCCACTTTCTTGAAGGATCATCACCCCAACTGTAGGGAGGTTTCCACCTACAACATTGGAAGTATTTGAGGATGCTGACACTTGTCTATTTGCTCTCCACCCAGTCTCCTCCACCAACTTGACTAGTAAACACTCTTTTAACAGCTCTCCCAAGCTGTTGTCTCCACTTTTATTTATTTATAATTAAAATATATAGAATTACATTCAACATCCTTGACTCTGTTGAGTCATCAATTACAACTTAGCATAAAATTTAACATATTGTCTTGAAATAAAATCAAATATGATAATATTATTTTTGCAAAATTGGGGCATGTGACAGTCAACATGTTATTTTTATATTTTTTTGTAAAAGACATGTGTTAGCTCCACGATGAGCATGGAAAGAGTTATAGATCCTCCTACTAGGTTGTAGAATGCACATCTTCGACACAAAAACTACATTTTCCTAACAATGATCCTCATATACTATCCATCTTAGTTTCTATATCATAAATTCAAAGTGCATTAATTATAATAATATGTTATTCATCTTAATTTCCATAACTATTTCTAAATAAATAATTATTTATGCTTGATTTGTTGAATCATATCTTAGATCCATTCCAACCATCAATTTATTAAATAGTAAATATGTTGTACAACAAGATTTTTTTTATGGAATCTACAATGCACAGGAAACCCTCCATTGTTGGAGGTTTTGCGGTCATATGGAAACATATCAGAGTATGATTTGGTTGTCATTGATGGCAACATAGTTCCAAGAATATGATCCAGATAAGTAGAAGACTCAGAAGAATCCATGGCTCGTGCGTCATCAAACAGATCCATGATCGTATTTGATTTCCGTAGCAAGGAGACGCAAATTCGTAGAGTTAAATCGTGATTCGCATCAAAATACAGATCGACGGTCGTAATCCACCCCGCAATAGATCGACAGTTCGGGAAGAATCTTGTGGGAGAGGAAAGGCGAAAGTCCAAAAGTTTGAGAATAAGGAAAATTAGATTTCTGATTTCCAAAGTCAGAAAGTGGAAAGCGAGAGAACAAGAAAGGACTAAGGATGGAAGTTGAGTTTTCCGATTCCGAAGATCAAAAGACGGAAAAGTGAAGTGCAGAAGTGCGGGAAGTTGAAGTTTAAAAGGTGATCGGATGAATATATCTAACGGTCAGGAGTGAACCCACACAAGAATCAACAGTCAAAGCAAAGTTTGAAAGGAAATCGGATGAACAGATCCGAGGGTCAGGAGTGAACCCGCATAAGAAATCGATGGCATGGAAGGATTTTTGCAAGTGGAAGTCAGAAAGAGGAAAGTCTAGAAGTTGTTCAAAACAATGTTGAAAACCCGAGATCCGCATCCCGCACCAAATCTAAAATTGACGGTCGAGAAATGTTGCACAAGAAATCAATGGCGCGAAAGGAGTTTCACAAACAGAAGTCAGAAAGTGGAAATTCTGGAAGTTGTGCAAACAAATGTTGAAAACCAAAGATCCACATACTGCACCGGATCTAAAATCGAAGGTCGAGAAAATGTTACACAAGAAATCAATGGTGCGGAAGGAGTTTCACAAGCAAAGTTGAAAAGCAAAAATTCTGGAAGTTGTTCAAACAAATGTTGAAAACCCGAGATCCGCATCCCGCACCAGATCTAAGATCGACGGTCGGAAAAGGATGCACAAGAAATAGACGATGTGGATTGATTATGCATAAAAGGATGTGCGAAAGACGGAAAGTGAAAATCATGGAATAATATCAAGAAAAATCACATATTTGATATCCAATTTTCTTCTCAGATCAATGGTCACGAAGAGCTCGTCGGAAGATCGAGGGTGCAGAATAATTGGCGCGGAACCAGAACTACGGCGGAAACTCCGATTTGTTGCAGAAAATGACAAGTGCGGAAGAAGTCAAATGATGAAGATGTGTTGCAAAAACTCATGACTACTCAATGGTTGGACTTCTTGTCTGTCATTAGGCATCGAACAGTTTGATCAATTATGGAAATGGACCATCAATCACACGAACCGGCAAATGGGTTACGGACATATATGTATAAAATGATGTGTGTGATGAATGATGGAGTGTGCTCTCGGCAGACAAAGAACTAGTGCATGGATAATCATCAAAGTGTAGATTACAGAATTACAGAGGACTCTGAGCTCTTTCTAGAATATCCAGAATGGAGACAATGAGGGGAACCAAGATGTATTAGCAAATCCAGGAGCAAATCGAAACAGAGTTGGTTTGCATTGTTATATCTGTTTTTCTAAATATTGTATTGAACATGTTTTAAGTCTGAGAAACAAGGGTGGTAGGGTGGTGCTAGGAAAAATATGTTGTCTTCTCTGTACAAGTTGAAGGTTGTACAAGTGAAAGTTGATGCTTTCACTCACTAGTAGCTAGAGAATGTTATTTTTAGTGGGTGCTAGAAAAACATGAGGGTTGGTGCTCTCTACAAGAAGGATTTTGTAAAACAAAGGTTCTAGCCTCTTTTGAGTAGGCGCTCAAATAAAATTGAATATTTTTCTATCTTTATCATGTATGTGTAATTGATAATATTCATCTCTTCTATTATACTTGTTGCATTATCATAACTATAAACCTATAATCAGTAATAAGGGTTTAAAAATTGAAAAATGGTTTAAGATTTGGAAATAACTTATTTACCACCCCTCTCATTTATTTGAGTAATTTCAACAATTGGTATCAGAGCGGGTTCCTTTTGTCTAAAGGTATATCTATAAGCTTAAACATGACAAGTTACGAAGAGACTTCATCCAATAACGTTCCTTTGTTTGATGGAACAAACTTTGCCTTTTGGAAGGTTAGAATGAGAACCTATATAATCTCCTTGGGAGTTGATGTGTGGGATGTAGTAGAGATTGGCTATGTAAAGCCAGTTGTGCTAGCCTCTAGAGATGACAAGCTGGAATTTAGTTTTAATGCAAAGGAAATGAACATTATTCTGAGTGGTCTTGCAGAGGCTGAGTTTGTTAAAGTAATGCATCTTGATTCTATGAAAGAAATGTGAGATAAGCTTGCAAACAGTGATGAAGGAAATGAAAAAGTAAAGGATTCCAAACTACAGACATATAGACTAAAATTTGAACAACTAAAGATGAATGAGGATGAGATAGTGAGTAAATATTTCCTAAGAATAGAAGAGACTGTGAATGCCATGAAGGGTCTTGGTGAAAAGTTTAATGAAGCATTCTTAGTTTAGAAAATTTTAAGATCTCTTCCTGAGAGATTTAATCCCAAATTCTCAGCAATAGAATAATTGAGTGATCTAAAAACTCTACCTTTTGACTAACTCCTTGGTATTCTGACGGCCTATGAAATGAGTATTTGTAAAGACAAATCCACCACTAGAGAAGCTTCTTTGAAAGCAGATAAAAGCACTAATTCTAAAATGGATGTGGCTGAGGCAAAATTTGTAAGGAGGTTGAAGAAAGGTTTAGGTAAATACAAAGGCAAGATGCCATTTAAATGTTTTAAATGTGGTAAAATAGGTCATTTTGCATCTAAATGTCCCCACAAGCACAAGAGGTAGACTTTTGATGATGATGAAATGTAAACATTCAATAATTACAATAAAGAGGCTAAACACAAAAAGAAAATCATGTGTAAATGATGTTGATTCTTCAGAAGAGACAGGCAGCAATTCATCTAATGGAGATGAAGTGAATAACTTCATGCTTATGGCCATAGATGATTTTGGAAATGAATATACAAGTAGTGACCTAAATGAGGAGGAAGCCATGGTTGATATGGAAGGTGAACTAATCAGTGCTCTAGAGGAAATTGACAGACTAAGATTAAAGAAAAGGAAACATAAACATTGTTGTAGTATAAAAGGAATGGCAACTAACCAAGTGAAGATATTGCCCTGTTAAAATTAGAACTAGAAGAGGCAAAGAAAATAGAAGATCATCTTAAACAACAATTAACATAAGGAAAAAAGAGATGTGAAGCCTTGGAAGAAGAAGTAGTGACAGCTAGGAAGGAATTGGAGAAATTTCAAGCTCTGTACCACCAAGACCTATCAAGTATCAAAGCCTCAGAAGAACTGAACACCATTCTCAGCAAGCAAAGGTCCCCATGGTTAAAAACAGGTCTTGGCTATGAATAAGGCTCATGCAGCAATCACTCAGAATGCAAACATACTGTGCAAACAAAAGGAAATGAAGCAAGTACCAGAATCAGAAATTCAGATAAGAATTATCAACCAAGGATAGCTCAGAAACATAGTCAACAAAAGGGAAGACCTCCAAGATTCAGGTACCAAAATTTGTTCCATGGTTACTGTTATTGTTGTTCTAATTTTGGTCACAAAGCTACAAATTGTGCATTTAATTTTAGAAATATACAATCAAACAACAGACAATTGTTGCAACATATAACAAAATAGTCAGCAAGTAAACAAGAACAACATACAACTCAGTTCACAACTATGAGAATAACTCAGATAGAAATAACAATTCTTTTGATCTATTGTACAATGAGCCAGAATGTTATGTTTGTCATAACCTTGGACACAAGGCTTCAAATTGTCATATGAAGGATTAAAAAACAGACCAAAGAATGAATTACTCTACTGGAAGTAAAAAAGTTTGGAAGAAGAAAGAAAATAACAAATGTGGCTTAGTCCTTTCAATTCAGAATAAAAAAGGGCCCTGGTATATTGATAGTAGGTGTTCCAAACACATGAGTGGTGATAAAAGTAAGTTTCTATCTCTAAGTGAAAATAAATCAGGAATTGTAACTTTTGGAAATGATGCTCCAGGGAAGATCAAAGGAAAAGGAATGGTCAAGTTGAGTAATGGCAAAGAGAAATCCCAAGATGTGTTGTTTTCAGATGGACTAAAACATAATTTTATTAGTGTCAATTAGGTTTGTGACAAAGGATGTGAAGTTGTTTTCACTTCTAAAGATTGCAAGATAAAGTCTGTACCCTCAGGACAATTGGTTGCAAAAGGTATCAGGACTGAAAACAATGTCTATGTCTTGAAAGAAGAACAAGAAGAATGTCATCTAAGCAAGTATGATGAAATCTGGCTTTGGCATAAGAGACTTGGACATTTAAGTTTGGATCATATAATCAAACTTGTGAACAATGGGGCAGTAAGAGATCTTCCAAAGATATCAAAGCCATATGACTCTATCTGTAAACCCTGTTAACTGGGAAAATTGACTCGCACACAGTTTAAATCCAAGAACTTCACATCAACAAACAAACCACTTCAGTTAGTACATATGTATCTGTGTGGACCATCAAGAAAAGAAGGCACAATAGGAGAAAGATATTTTATGTTGGTCATTGATGATTATTCTAGACTTACATGGGTTGCTTTTCTGAAAGAAAATTTTGAGGCACTTGAAAAGTTCAAAAATTTTAAGGCCCTAACTGAGAATCAAACAGGAAAAAGAATAAAGGCGGTAAGATCTAATAGAGGAGGAGATTTATGTTCAGGATACTTCAAGGAATTTTGTGATAAACATGGAATTAAGAGAGAATATACTATTCTAGGGGCCCCACAACAAAATGGAGTTGTTAGAGACATAATAGGTAAGTACAACAGATGGCAATATCAATGATGAATTAAAGGAATATTTCTTAGATATACTGGGTAGAGGCAATTCACACAGCTGTCCATATTCTTAATAAAGATCACCTAAGTAGTAAGGATGAATAGTGATAAGACTCCCTATGAACTATGGTTTGGAAGACCTGCTTCTATCAAACACTTTAAAGTCTTTGGAAGTGAATGTTGTATCAAAAATAATGATGAACATCTTGGGAGATATGATATAAGGGCTGATGAAGGTATCTTCTTAGGATATGATTCAAATAGTAAAGCGTACACTTATTATAATAAGAGGCTTCATAAATTGGTTGATTGTATTGACATTAAAATTGATGAAGGAATCCCTGTAAAAGATATTCAAATAAGCAGTGTTGAACCAGATGCATAAGAAATAATTGAATTTAAAGAAGAACAGGTCCAATAATCAGAAAAAGAAGATTCAGAGTCAGATGATGAAAGTGCAAACACTCAGATAGATTTAGGACAATAGACAGAAACAAAAGCACCTTCCAGAATCGTTTAGAAGAATCGTTCTGAAAGTTAGATAATTGGAGACAAGAATGAAGGAGTGCATACAAGAAGAAAGTTGATCAAAGCTTCAGAACAATCTGAGATTGCTTTCTTATCTATGATGAAACCTAAGAATTTTGAAGAGGCTAATGAGGATGAAGATTGGGTTAAAGCCATGACTGAAGAGCTTGATCATATTGAGAAAAATAACACTTGGGAATCAGTTCCTAGACCTGCAGATAAAAATGTAATAGGCTCCAAGTGGGTGTTTAAAAACAAGATGAATGAACAAGGACAAATTGTAAGGAATAAAGCTCGATTGGTCTGTAACGGGTATACCCAAGTTGAGGGAAAATATTTTGATGAAACTTTTTCACCAGTATCAATATTGGAACCTATCAAAATGTTTCTTTCCTATGCCACTCATAAGAACTTCAAATTGTATCAGATGGATGTTAAGTCAGCTTTTCTCAATGGAGATCTAGAAGAAGAAGTCTATATAGAGCAACTTGAAGGGTTCCAACTGACAGACAATCCTGACAATGTCTGCAAATTGAAGAAGGATCTATATGGATTGAAAAAAACACCAAGAGCCTAGTATCATAGTCTGGATAAATATCTACAAGACAAAGGTTCCAAGAAAGGTACTGTTGACAGTAACTTGTATAGAAATGTGAAGGTGGTAATCTATTAATATTTTTGGTGTATGTGGATGACATTATATTTGGATGCACTAATGATTCTTCTATGTAGTGGTTTTCTAATGCCATGCAATCTAATTTTGATATGTCAATGATAGGAGAATTGTCATTCTTTCTTCGTATTTGCATTATCCAAAGTCCTAAAGCTTTATTTCTCTCCCAAGAGAAGTATTTGAAGGAGATGTTGAAGAAATTTCAAATGGAAGATTCATCACGTATCAGTACACCTATGGTTGTTGGTTGTAAACTTAGCAAGGATGATCCCTCACATGATGTTGATGAGAGAACATATTGGTCAATGATAGGAATTCTCTTTTACATCACAGCATCTCGTCTTGATATAATGCAAGCTGTTGGAATGGTAGGAAGATTTCAATCTGCTCCTAAGCAAATTCATTTGGTGGCTGTGAAGAGGATATTTAAATATTTTAAGGGTACAATGACTTATGGTCTCTGGTATCCTAGAAATCATAACCTTCAGTTAACTGCATATTCAGATGTTGATTAGGAAAATTGTTTGGATGAAAGAAAGAGCACAAGTGGAGATGCATTCTTCTTAGGTGATTCTTTAGTTGCATGGTTGAGTAAGAAGCAAGGTTCAATATATTTATCCACTACAGAATCCGAGTACATTCTTGATGCCAGATGTTGTACACAAATACTCTAGATGATTCAGACACTAGCAGAACTGAAGGTAAAATATGTTGATCCCATTCCTCTTCATTGTGATAATACTAGTGCCATTAGTATGTCCAAAAATCCAGTCCTTCATTCCAAGACTAAGCACATACCTATTAAGTATCACTTCTTAAGGGATCAAGTTACAAACAGAGTAGTTCAATTGAATTTTATTCCTTCTACAGAACAGACTGCTAATATCTTCACTAAACCCTTACCAAAGACACGGCTTGAGTACCTACGCTAGAAGTTAGGTATCATATCTTATTCCAAATAAGTTGTTCACTTTGATAGGGGGAGTTGTTCTATAAAGCCTTCTTTGACATTTATGTCAAAGGGGGAGAAGTTGTTTCTTACATATGATAAACAAATTGATGTTTACTAGTACAGAATGCATCCAGAAGTTGAAGATTTCCATCAATGCCAAAGGGGGAGATTGTTGGAGATTTTGTGGTCATATGGAAACATATCAGAGTATGATTTGGTTGTCATTGATGGAAACATAATTCCAAGCATATGATCCAGATAAGTAGAAGACTCAGAAGAATCCATGGCTTGTGCGTCATCAAACAAATCCACGATCGTATTTGATTTCCGCGGCAAAGAGACACATATATGCAGAGTTAAGTCGTGATCTGCATCAAAATATAGATCGAGGGTCGTAATACACCCTACAATAGATCGACTGTTCGAGAAGAAGCTTGTGGGAGCGAAAAGGAGGAAGTGCAAAAGTTCGAGACTAAAAAAAGGTTAGATTTCCAATTTCCGAAGTCGAAAAGCGGAAAGCAAGAGAACAGGAAAGGATTAAGGCTGGAAGTTGAGTTTTTCGATTCCGAAGTCCGGAAGACACAAAAGTGAAGTGCAGGAAGTTGAACTTTGAAAGGTAATCAGATGAATAGATCTGACGGTCAGGAGTGAACCCACACAAGAAATCAACGGTAAAATCAAGTGTGAAGTTAATCTGATGAACATATCCGACGGTCAAGAGTGAACCTGCACAAAAAATTGATGGCAAGGAAGGAGTTTTGCAAGCAGAAGTCAAAAAGTGGAAAGTCTAGAAGTTGTTCAAACAAATGTTGAAAACCTGAGATCCGCATCCCGCACCGGATCTAAAATCGATGGTCAATAAATGTTGCATGAGAAATCGACGACATGGAAGGAGTTTAGCAAATGGAATTTGGAAAGCGAAAAGTATGGAAGTTATTCAAACAAATGTTGAAAACTCGAGATCCACATCCTGCACTGGATCTACAATCGACGGTCGGAAAAGGATGCACAAAAATCGACGGTGTGGATTGATTATGCAGAAAAGGATGTGCAGAAGACGGAAAGCAGAAATCATGGAATGATATCAAGAAAAATCACATATCCGATATCTAAAATCGACACTCAGGAAATGTTGCACAAGAAATAGACAATGCAAAAGGAGTTTCGCAAACAAAAGTCAAAAAGCAAAAAGTTTGGAAGTTGTTCAAACAAATGTTGAAAACCCGAGATCTACATCCCGCACCGAATCTAACATCGGTCGGAAAAGGATGCACAAGAAATCGACGATGCGGATTCATTATGCAAAAAAGGATGTGCAGAATATGGAAAGCGTAAATAATAGAATGATATCAAGAAAAATCACATATCCAATATCCGATTTTCTTCTCAGATCAATGGTCACTGAGAGATTGATGAAGAATGAGGGTGCAAAATAATTGGTGCGGAATCTAAACTGCGGAACTAGAGCTACGAAACCATGAGTGCGGAAACTCTAATTTGTTGCAAAAAATTACAAGTGCGGAAGAAGCCAAATGACGAAGATGTGTTACAAAAACTCATGATAACTCAACGATTGTACTTCTTGTCTGTTATAAGGCATCGAACAGTTTGATCAATTATTGAAATGGACTGTCAAGCATACGAACATGCAAAGGGGTTACAGATAGATATGTATAAAAGGATGTGTGTGATGAATGATGGAGTGCACTCTATGCAGATAGAGAACCGATGCATGGATCGTCATCAAAGTGGAGATTACATAATGACAGAGGACTCTAAGCTCTTTCCAAAATATCCAGAACGAAGACAATGAGGGGAACCAAGATCTATAAGCAAATCCAGGAGTAGATCCAAAGGTCAGGAATGAACCTGCACAAGAAATCGATGGCACGGAAGGATTTTTGCAAGCGAAAGTCGGAAAGCAAAAAGTCGGAAAGCAAATGTTGAAAACCCGAGATCCGCATCCCACATCGGATCTAAAATCGACGGTCGAGAAATGTTGCACAAGAAATCGACGACGCAGAAGGAGTTTCGCAAACGGAAGTCGAAAAACGAAAAGTTTGGAAGTTGTTCAAACAAATGTTGAAAACCCGAGATTCGCATCCCACACCAGATCTAAAATCGATGGTCGAGAAATGTTGCACAAGAAATTGACGATGTAGAAGGAGTTTCGCAAGTGGAAGTCGGAAAGTGGAAATTCTGGAAGTTGTTCAAACAAATGTTGAAAACCCAAGAACCGCATCCTGTATCGGATCTAAGATTAATGGTCTGAAAAGGATGCACAAGAAATCGACGGTGCGGATTGATTATGTAGAAAAGGATGCGCGGAAGATGGAAAGTGGAAATCATGCAATGATATCAAGAAAAATGGCATGTCTGATATATGATTTTCTTCTCAGATTAATGATCACGAAGAGCTCGATGAAGATCGAGGGTGCAAAATAATTGGTGCGGTACTTGTACTAGGGAACCAGGAGTGCGAAAACTCTGATTTGTTGCAGAAAATGACAAGTGCAGAAGAATCCAAATGATGAAGATGTGTTGCAAAAACTCATGATTACTCAGCGATTGGACTTCTTGTCTATCATAAGGTATTAAACATTTTTATCAATTATGTAAATGGGCCGTCAGGCATACGAACGGGAAAAGGGGTTACAGACATATATGTATAAAAGGATGTGCGTGATGAATGATGGAGTGCGCTCTCTGCAGACAGAGAACTGGTGCATGGATCATCATCAAAGTGGAGATTACAGACTGACAGAGGACTTTGATCTCTTTCCAGAATATCTAGAACGAAGACAATGAGGGGAACCAAGATGCATAAGCAAATCCAGGAGCAGATCGGAACAGAGTCGGTTTGCATTGTTATATATGTTTTTCTAAATATTGTATTGAACATGTTTTAAGTATGAGAAACAAGGGTGGTAGGGTGGTGATAGGAAAAACATGGTGTCTTCTCTATACAAGTTGAAGCATGTACAAGTGAAAGTTAATGCTTTCACTCAGTTGTAGCTGGAGAAAGTTATTTTTAGTGGGTGCTAGAAAAACACGAGGGTTGGTGCTCTCTACAAGAAGGATTTTGTAAAACATAGGTTGTATCCTCTTTTGAGTAGGTTCTCAAATAAAAATGAATATTTTTCTATCTCTATCATGTATGTATAATTGATAATATTCATCTCTGTTGTTATACTTGTTGCATTATCATAACTATAAACCTGTAATCAGTAATAAGGGTTTTAAATTGAAAAATGGCTTAATCTTTGGAAATACCTAATTCACCCCCCCTCTTAGTTATTTGAGTAATTTCAACACCAACTACCTCTCTTTTATCAAGGATGTTATTCAATGGGGACATCAAGTGAGTTCCACAAAATTTAGAGACGAAACCAAGCCCAAGGAGTTGCCACACTCAATATAGTTAACCCACTTGACTATACATCAAAATTTATTAAAAGGAACTGTCCTAACTTTTCATTTATTGATACTTTAAAGGAACAATATGTAAGCCTCTTTGACCTATTTGAGGCCCCAAGGATTGGCTACATATCTACCTAAGGAACATGGTCTAGTACACTAACGTGTGTACATCCCAAGCATCTCAAAAGGTTGACTTATCTTCCTCCACAACTCCAACAAGGCACTCAAAACACATTATACAACTTGACAAGAACTATATACTCAAAACAAGAACTCTAGCCATAAAAACTCATATTTTTGGCATCAAAAATGCCAAAAACAAACTCTGAATAAAAAATGGTGCTATTGGTTGCACCTCCTTTATTTCCAAGACTAAACTTACAACTTTTTGGAAACTTCAACTACTATGGGTGCAATCAAAACCCAAAATCAATGCTTAAATAAAAAAAATGATTCTCTAGAATCACCATTTTTGTATTAAAGATTAAAATCAACTCTCATAAAAAATAAATGCTAGTTATGACACCTCTTTTCTTAAGAAAAACATTTTTTTATTTCAAAAATATAAAAATATTAATTTTTATTAAAATATATATATATTAAAATTAAAAAAACAAAATAACATTGAAAAAATTTGAAAAACATTAGATAAAACATTATCTTAATAAATTTGATAAAACATTTAAAAACAATAATAAAAATTTAAACAATTTATAAAGAAATTTAAAATTAAAAACACTTAAAAAAACATTATATAATGCAAACAAATTAAATAAAATACATTATAAAGAAATTTAAAAATTAAAAACAATATAAAAAAAACATTATATAATGCAAACAAATTAAAAAGAAATAATTGAAAAAAAAAAGCCAAAACAAAACAAAAATAAAATAAAATAAAAACAATAAATGTAAAAATATTATATTGTATATAGTGAAAAGCTTTTGAATAAATGGATGAAGTGGGAGTAACATCGACCCGCCAACCAATAATAATAATAATAATAATATGTTCTATGAACTAAGTTTCTGCATCGATCTCCGATGAGACGAGACGGGCTCTCCTGCGGCTAGGGCCAAAACCCTAGCCGCCCTGTGTTCTCCCCCAGGCTGTTTCCAGGTTCTCGCGCTGAAGCTGCCTGCCCTGGATTCGCCTCCTCTGTTCGCCCTGGATTTGTGTTTTAGAGCAGCGTGTGAAGCTGCACTTGTATCCTCCGTCGCGGCCATGAATACCTCCCCCTCCGATGGACGCCCAGTCATGGATCCGATGGAGGCTTTCAGAGTTCTAGTTAGAGCTGCAGGCCCTAGGGCGAAGGCCGCCCCTCCTGCCAAGTTTGTTAAAAAGATGGAAGAGATCCCTTCTGTGGAGCTCTCCCCTTCTGATCCATGCCGCATGGGCCTTATGCTCTTACAAAAAGCCCTCATTGGCAAGTTCACTGGTCTGTGGCCCAGTCCCAAAGTAGTGGAACTATGGATAGCAGAACGTTGGAGCTCCCTGGCGCCCTCCCATATCTCTTTATGTGCTGCAGGTAGAGGGTATTTTGTGTTTATCTTTGAGAATAAAGAAGAGCGGGATCTAATCTTCAGATCTGGACCATACTTTATGGGATCGAGGGGGTTGTTCTTAGCTCCTTGGTCTCTGGACTTCAACCCTGAAGCAAAGATTACCGCTGCCCCGGTTTGGGTCTGGCTCCCCCATCTTGCCCTTCATCTCTGGGGGAAAAGCTCCCTTGCTGATATAGGAAACAAGCTCGGTCATTTCCTGGATAGTGCGGAGCCTAAAGGGGAACAGTATACCTGTGCGCGCATCTGTGTAGAGGTCAATCTCGAGAAAGGGCTCCCTGAAGCCCTTCAGCTCACCTTGGGCGATTGGAGTCACATCCAAGAGATGGACTATGAGCATATTCCCTTCAAATGCCTCCGCTGTCATGTTTACGGTCATTTCGCGAAAAGCTGTCCCAAAGGCCCGGAGAAGGTGGCTCCTCCCCCGGCCAATGGGGCAGACTTCCAGCCAGTTTCAAATCGGCGAAGGGCCCCCCGGAGAAAGGACTCCAAATCAGAGGTTCCCACCGCAGAAGAAGCTCCCCCAGCTAATAAAAACAGATTTGAAGCCCTACAAGAACTCGATAAGCAAGATCCAGAAGCAGCAGCAGCAGTTGAAGAGACGCTGGAGCCCGGTCCAGGCCGGGAGCCTGAAGCACCAGCAGTAGAAGAGGTTCCAAAGGCGCGCGCCCCCCCTGATCCCACAGAAGCCTCAATGCCTGAGGCTGCTGAACAGATGGGAGGTCCTCCTCCAAATAGGGCAACCGATGGACTTTCCAAAGTGGTATCCTCTCCCTCTGAGTCTTCCACAGTAAAAAGATCTTGCTCCTCTTCGCAGTCTTCTAGTGACTCCGGGACAGTGAGAACTTCCTCTACAACCCCCTCTCCTCCTCGTACCAGAGGGTGAAGATCTAACAAAGAACGTAGGGATCTCGAAGCAGCCTCCAACATTGCCGAGGGTTCCCAGAAACAGATGGATTCGTTCCTTTTTCGCTGATGTTTTTCTGCATATTTCTATGCTCACAATTTGTGAGAGTCTATCCTGTTAAGCATTGTTTGAATTCCTCGAAGAATAGTTGTCGAAGAAAAGGGGATCTTTATCCCAAGAAATTCTTAAAAAGGCTGACAGAACTGTTAGAGGTCATCAGTCTTCCATATCTCTGTAACCTTGGATTCTGGCTCGCCAGATGGAGTAATACAATAGTCCCATAACCGTTTCCATAAAATAAAATAAAAATATGTACCCGCCAACCATTCCTCCACCTCGCTGTTCTTCCTTTCATTCAAAAGCTTTGCACAACGTATTTGACATTTCTTTATTCATTTTTGAAATGTTTTATATTTTTTTAATGTATTTTTTATAATTTTTATAATTTTTAATTATTTTATAAAGAAAATTAAACGGTTTAATATTGTTTTTATTTGTTTTTTTAATCTTAATTTATTTTAAATTTTAATGTTTTTTATAATTTATTATTAAATTATGTAATGTTTTGTTGGTTATATTTTATGTTTTTGTTTTTAAGTTTTGTTTCTAAAATGATTTTTTAATAATAATGATATTTTATGTTTTTAGCTAATTTTAAAAAATAAATGTTTTTTCTAGAATTATTAATAGAAGAAAGGGATGTTACAAATAATATATCTTTTTGATTTGAGAGTTTATTTGGTATTTTAGTTGTAATGGCATAATATGTGAACAAGACATAATTTCAACCTTAAATTAAAATGAGGGTGATTTTAGAGGACAATTATTTTTACTAAGGGGTTTATTTAGGATTTTGATTGCACCAACACCAAGGTTTTCAAATGGTTGTAATTTTAGCCCTGAAAAAAAAAGGGATGCTACCGGTAGCACCACTTTTCGATTCATGGGTAAAAATAACCACTAAACGTAGCCTATAAATAAATGAGTTAAAGTTCTCATCAAGTTGTATAATGTGTTTCAACTCTAGGCATCAAAATCCAACTCCATAGTGCCACATGTGACAACTCCAACTATTCTTTTGAGCTTCCCCTTATTCATCTATCAAGTTGCTTAATCCACTCATCATTACCATTAAAACAACTTCCCTTGAGAGAGACCACTCTTTAATATGTGTCACTTGAAGAAGACAAATTGGTTTAAAAAAATCAATATAAAGAAAGATCTAATGTAAATTCACAATTAAAAAAAATATGGATTAAATTGACATAAGTACAATTGGACATGAATACAATTACTAAATATTCATATTAAATTTTAGAGTCTATTACAATATTTTAAAACATTAATAATACTGATAACGACAACTACTATGGTTGAAAATGATAATATTTAGTTGTGGCAATACATTTAATGATATCAATATTATGAACATAATTTACTTCTTTATTTTACCGCGAATATTTAAATCAAGAATTTGTGTATTTAATTTATCCTTTTATGTTTTGAGTGACTTTTACTTGCATTTAAAACAACATAAGAAACTACAATATTTTAAAACATTAATAATAAGACTTTTACTTGCATTTAAAACAACATAAGAAACTACAATAATTTAAAACCTTAATAATAATAATAATAATAATTACGAGGACTATAATGGTTGAAAATGATAATAATTAGTTGTGGCAATACATTTAACGATATCAATATTATGAAGAAAATTTACCTCTAATGTTTAAATCAAGAATTTGTGTATTTAATATATCCTTTTATGTTTTGAGTTTTTGAGTGACTTTTAGGTGCCCCACACCCGCCGCAAGACATGGGACTCAGGTAAATTCGGGTGGGATTGATCTCTTGACCTCCAATTTACAACAAGTGACTTCATAACAACTGAACCGCCAATAATAACAAGTTTTTGAGTTACTTTTAAACTAATTTTAATTTTATAAAACATATAGATTGTATTTTTTATTAAATAAGATATTAACATTATTTTTAAAGGTTCAAAGTTAAAATAATAAAAAGCATAATTTCAATATAAACACAAATACACATTATCAATTTTATGTAATAGGAAGAATTTTAAATAAAAAGTATATAATTAGTTTTAAAGTTTAACGTAATAAAAAAAAACATTTTAATATAAATATAAATACAAAGTAAAATCAGTTTTCACTAAAAAATATAATAAGAAGGAGAAGTGTAAGACTTCACTTCTTTTAAGAAACAAGATAATGTTTTTTTCACAAACAAATAATGAAATTAGGGTTTTTTTCTTATAAGGAGATTATGAAGGAAGGTGCTTATTTAATAATAAAAATTTACAAACGAAGATAACTTATTCAAGAAAGGTAGACCAAACTTCATTAATATGTATAAAAAAGTGCATGCGTAGATCTTTAATATCTATAATATTATTGTTATTATTATTACATGTGTGTATGGAGCTTCTTTGTGCAATACAAGAAAAGGGGTATTTTAATCCCATTTTAACACCATTTTTCAAATAGTGGTGTAAAAATGGAGATAATATGGAGATATGAAAGTGGTGCTAAGCTTTTTGGTGCAAAAGTAGAATTTGTAAAAAGGTTTGTACAACTTAATAATTATTAAAAATTAATAATATTAATCAAAATCAATTATTATTAAAATTATAACAACATTGTTGATTGAAATCAAATAAATGTCATTTAAAAATATCTAAATTAAAATATATATATATATAAAATAATGAAAATTTATATAAATATATGTATATAATTGTATTATATAAAATTATCAAAATATATATGGAAATCTATATAAATATATTTATAATTGTATTTAAAACTAAATTACATTAAAAAAACACTTCTTGAAATTACATATATGTAAACTTCTTTCAAAATAACTTTAACCTGGCTATTAGAATTTACGCACACATATTAAAATAATTTAATATCTCATCGCACCTCCCTCACCTCTCAAAAAAACATAACTAAATTACATTTTAAAATGAAAACTTCTTGAAATTACATATCTTGTAAACCTCTTCCAAAATAACTTTAACTTGCCTATAGAACTTGCATGCACATATTAAAATAAATTAATATCTCATCTCACCTCCATTACCTCTCAAAAAAAACATGATGGGAAAGTGGTAAAATCAAATTATATACCAACATTTTCTAGATATTTAATGTTGATATTGCCAAATTTGGAAGTAAGTGTCTTCTGGGATTCTCAACTCACTTCGCGAATGGAAGGGGGTTACGCCAGTGTGGAAATGGAATTGATGTGGGGATGGACAAGGTGGTGGTGTGGAAGGAACAAGACATGATTTTCACTCTTTTAATGGGGAAGCAAACAAATAAGAAAAGCAACAAAAACACAGCATGCCCTAAGGTTGTCATGAATGAACATATCCTCTAAACTACAATGTCTGCAATTGTTGCTTTGAACTGCAATGTCTACAATTGTTGTTCTGAGTAGTTCTGGTTTGACAAATCATTTTAGAAGCCAAGCATTCTAACATACTTTGAGTTTCTTCTACGGGACATATTTTGATTGAATTACAGGCACCCATCAAAACCGTGAGTAGTTGTTCCAATCCCGATTTATATGGCTTGTGCAGGTGTTCCGCCAANAACATACTTTGAGTTTCTTCTACGGGACATATTTTGATTGAATTACAGGCACCCATCAAAACCGTGAGTAGTTGTTCCAATCCCGATTTATATGGCTTGTGCAGGGGTTCCGCCAA
>LPNX010961809.1:225961-262553 GCA_001517045.1 Pseudotsuga menziesii | reverse complement strand
CCCATGTTCATTCAAACATCTAGTGTATGAACTCATCGTCGATCAATCAATTGGTGGTTGAACCTACCTCTTTCCCACCATCCAAACTAACTTCTATGTGAAAAAAGATTGTCATGAAAATAGTTAAGTTAAATGGATTACAAATTTCACTAAATGGATTAATTTAAATGATCTAAATTTTTATATCAATCTAATTTCCTTTCTTGGTTCTAGAGTGCAGTTCCCTCAACCCAAAAAAAATCTTAATATATAGCATGATCACAGTCATATATATATGACCGTGACCATGTGACTGTGGAAGCATATATGTGTGTGTGTGTGTTATGAATAAAAGAGTAAGCATATGTATTAGTTATAAAGAAATAATAGTAACTATAAATAATAAATAAATAACCTATGTATTATTATTTAGTAAATGATTAAATAAATATTTAATACCTAAGAGTCAAAATAGGAACTAGTCAAAGAGTTCTTAAGTTAAGTTAATTAAATATTAATTTCACATAAATCAAGTAAAAGATTATTTCAAGAAAATAAATGATTCTTGATCTAATTGAAATTTAACTGGCATTTTTCCTAAAGATTGTCTATAAAGACCCAAGCCACAAAAAGGCTTGGGGATCCCCATTCTATTCTATCTTATCATTATTTTCCTAAGAATTTTGGAGAGCATTTTCCTAAAGAAAAGTAATCTGGTACAGAACTTGATATTCCAAATAGGTGAAGCCTTACTTTTAGGAGCTCTAGACTACTTGCATGTTGGAACGAGCTCGGGGAGATCTGGATTGAAACCAGGAACAGTTTTGGGTCATGGTTGGGTGGAACGTGGTAGTTCCCAAGTTATTCGGTTGACAGATCTGAGGTCATAATTGTCAATGTTCTTATTAATTATGTGTGCTTGAGTGTGCAGGGTTCTACCCATTAAATAACTACAACTTGCAGGTATGATGACCTTCTCTACAGTTCTTACATATTTTATTAAAGTAGGGTGTATAATCTTGTTTAGAAATATGCACATTGAATGTATACTTCAGCTAGGGTTTTCATTTATTCACAAAATCTTAGTCTGAACTATTTCTACATAAACCCTAGGAATAGATTTTATGCTACAGGTTGATTTATTTGCCTCAAAATTTAAACTCAACCATTATTCCCTAGCTAGGAAAATATAGTTTGTATTCTTTCAGTATTGTTTTAAATTGTTAAACACGCATATCTTAGATTTAAGACTCTAGTTATTCAAAATAGACTAGCTATTGAATTTATGCTCAAACTTTAAATGTGAAGTAAACCAAAGAATCATTAAGATAAACCATTTATAAAATTATAAACATACAAACCAGAGATCCAATATTTGAGCCCTTAAGAGTAAACTATGAACAAAACATTTAAATAACTAATAAACTACAAACTAAAGGAAACAAACTAACCATAGCTTGAATCTCTTAAAACCATTCAAATCAAACTTTCAACATATATGCCAAACGTTGGTAGATTTCCTATTGTCAGCGAGTATGCTATCGTTTTCCACATAATAAATAAACCATAAACATCATATCGAAACGCCAATCAAAACCTTTAAATAAACATTATGAATCCATGCTACGAAAACATTAAACACTGCTAAGTATTATTAACCCAACCTAGCCATCGAATCATGTCTAGGATTGGCTGCGGGATTTCATAATTTCATTCCAAATCTTTTAACCCAACCAGGCATGGAAACCCACGAAGGTTTGGCTATAGGTCGATACATGTATTCATATCATAAAAACAAAACAATAAACAAAAAATTTAACTAACTAATTACATAAACGAATTTATCGAGACAAAGTCATTCCCTGCGCATCGCGCTAGTGGGATCTCGTTGATAAAAACATAATCTCACATTAACAAAACCAAATCTTACACCTCTGTTGATTTTAATCGAAATGCATCCATGATAGAATCCTGTGAGATGTCTAAACCAAAAATACCAAACCACAAGTCTAATTCATCAAACATCCCAGGATCGAATCATGTAGGCTCTAATAAAACAAAACAAAAACGTTGTGAATTATACAATAAGGGTTTCACCTATCAGGATGCCCAAAATAACTTACACATAACTAACAGTCTAAACAAAACAGAGCTACGCTCTTTACATCCATTGCACAGTCACATTATAATAATCTAAACACATAATTACAAGATGTGTGTCCATGCCAAGGGTCGATCCAAGCTTCAATGCTCATGACCGTAAGGTAAGACCCAGACACAACATTAAATTAAACTCTTACATCTACGATTTTACCACCATAATCATACATTGCATAAAATACACATTCAGGATATCCACAGTGCCATTGCACGCAATGGTACTGTTAATAACGAAACACACCATAAAGATAAACATAGAACTTCCATTAAAGAGTAAATAAAACCCATTACAGAGCGTTGTAAAATGACGAATTTATACGCCGAGTCAAGCCAAGTTTCTATCGTTCAAACTCTTATTTGTCCCAAACGTTTACATACGATAGGGTCATGGAGAAGACTACACATTCACATCCATCGGATGCACCAACAACTATCAAAACCCAACCAATGAAACTACACAGTGATACATTTCCACACCCATAGTTCAAATCTCTGTCAAAACAAACACAAAGTGGTAATGGCCTTGCCAATTTCGGGGCTTACCAGAATAATGGTTGCATAGGAAACCTATGGAGCCACCATCAAGCCATGATAGAGCCATGCTCTATCACCTGCATAAGCCAACATGAATACTATCAGGAGTATCCAAGTAAAAATTGAAACCAAACAAAAAATAATACTTTGTGCAGACCGATGACATGGCTTACCAACGAGAGAGCGGGAGGACTATTGAGTTGCGTAGCGTGGCTCCCGGAAGTATAAGACTACCCAAACAAAGCCAGTATAAGACCAAATGAATCAAATGCAAACCCTATCCTATGCTTGAGGCATTCTTCCTGCGCTTCCCAATAAGCATTTAAGTCGACACCCTGTCCACCACTGTCCATTAAATCAAAACCCACAGCTCTATAGTTGTGTTCACGATTGGTGTTCCATAGTTCACCACCCACCAATGTTAAACCATAAAACCCTCAAATGTCACGCTATTACAAAGTTGCTATGGCATATGAAATATGCCATAAACCATAAACCCTTTTACCATATAGTTTCCAAAGCATATATTACAAGGTAGTTAAGGCTTTAAACCTTAGCATAAAAATGCTTACCATTAAGTTTATAAACATGCATATAATAAATCTCTTTAGAACCCTATGAACATAAGACTTAGGTATAGTTAGTCCTAGGACTTTAGTCCTCTTTTCACCCAGCGTTAAACATGAATAATTTAGTGTAGATGAAGTGATGTAGGATGCTTTTAATTGCCACAGACATAAACAGATTTCATCGACGATTTAACCTACACTAGAAAATAGGAGACTACATTAGTTCATGACGAACAAAGTAAGCCCCTTAAGTAGTAGGAACCCTTACCTTTCTAAGTGCTCCCTCAAGGGATAACACCCCGCCACTCTACCCCTTGACATACAAAGGGATAATTATGTTTGCTACACGCAACTTGCAAGTCCATTTAGAGGAAATGTGAGAAATATTTTTTTAATTGGAGGCAATGGCATTGTTGTAAGCTAAACAGAATCATTTAAAACCAATACACAAAACCTCCATTAAAATACCAAAACAAGAGTTTAAGAATAGACATCGAATTACATAAGGTCACAACCTTGCCAAGCTAGTAGCAGTATCAACGAATAAACCCCAGCTGTGAATGCATACATTTATATTCTCTATAATGTACAAATAAAACTACACAGTCACGATTCGACAAAGGTACCATTGCAAGCAATGGCACTGCCATATTTGTTTTAAACCCATTATTAAAACCAAAAATGTAGAGTCTCCATTAACCATCAAAAGCGTACGTTTAAGCTACCAACCCAAAATAAATTACAGAGTTGAATATTGATAGTCATGGCCCGAAGGCTCCATACGTAAACCATCATAAACACCATAATCTCATATGCATCTATGGATGCCTTTTAACATAAACAAAACCTTACAAACGAATCCATGACCAAGTGCTCACAACCTTAAACCTTTCAACACAGAGATGTAAGCTCTACCAACTATAGACACACAAAGGCATTCGACCTAAGATATTACAGGGCTTACCCAAAAGGGTATCGCAGACAGCTTGGTAGTCCTCCAAGACCCACGCTTGGAAGCCTTGTCACCTGCAAATTCAAACCAAGAGAGATTAGGAGTATGCTAAGCCTCCACCCAAAAACAACAAAGTTGTAACGCTACAAAACCAAGTGAAGAGCATACCTTCCAAAGCGCATGACGAACCAGACCCCCACGCCATGACAAAAACCAGAGAGCCAAACAGAGCAACAACCCATAGTAGTAACGAATGCCTTTCCCATTCACGATAGACCAAACATAGGGTTTTATTTTCCATTTTCCAAGGAGAAATTACTCTGCCACCTTGGCCACCACCAACGTCATGATATTTACCCTCACGTCTATAGTTTAAAAACCCAAAATGCAATTTGGTATTGGAAATGCAAATTGTATTGGAACCATCATCCATATCATCATTGACATAGTTAAGCCAAGGTTCATGGCATATGAAATATTCCATAAATGCCTCTTTATATATATCATGTATCATATAAAACTTTAATTACAATATGGCTAAGTCTCATGGCTTAAGCCTTTAAACATTCAGGCATAAAAGCATTCCCAACCATATGTTATAAACACTAAGCATAGGAATAAAAATTATCAAGTCCTAAACCACACTAATAATGTTAACCATATAGATGTAGTTCTTATAAACCCCAGCTATGCATAAACAATAACGCCAATAGTAGTAGTAAGAATTGATAGGATAGGGCCTTGGTCGTTTTGTCTTCGAAAAGCAATGGCGTAGTATAGTATAGGTAGCATGTCAACGTTTAGCTGTCGTAGCAAGTTCTCACCATTTATTTGAACCTGCACAAAATGAAGAGAAGATGCATTAGTTCAACATGAACTAAGTAAACCCTATAACATCAAGTAAAACCAGTTATCTCTCCAAGTGGTCCTTTAAGGGATACAAGTCCCGCCACTCCACCCCTTGACAATTAAAGATAAGTCAGGACAATTATTATAACTAGGAAGTAAGATATAACTGAACACACACATGCACATGCATGATAAGAAATAATCAATGGACAGTGTAATCATATAATACAGTTCAGCTAAGATAGACACATTACATATTTACATCAATAACTATATAGGGAAAAACATATAGAATTGGTAAGGACAAGCTTACGACACTTCGTGGTAGAAAACCATGACCAACATATTTCGCATAAGTTAAGTTAATGTCTAGTTTAGGTAGTAATTAACTAGCCTATAAAAAAAATCATTTTCAAATTTTGGGGACATTACAAGTGGTATCAGAGCACAGTTTCAACACTAAGAGACCAAATGGGTGTGTCAAACATTCGTTGTAGAAAATAAAGTATGTTTTGAAATTTTGTTAACTAACATAAATTTTTCCTGTTATTAAAAATTTGTAATTGCAAGATTTAAAAAAACAGTTCAGATCATGAACACAGAAGAAGACAACAGTCGGCAAGGAAAGTTGAATACCCCCACATAGGAAGCAAAACTGGCAGTTGAGCTAAATTCTGATATACTGGAAACCATACAAAGTCTTCAAGCATACTTACACAGTTTCAAGGATGATAATATGAATGAAAGAAAGGAACAACAAGCAATTAATGAAGCCTTGTTGCGGAACATGACAGGAGGAAGCCCACAAGGAAAACCCACTCATTCAACCAACAGGTTCAAGAAATAATTCTATCATAAGCGGGCCAACAGCCCGAGAGAAGAAGGAAAGGAAGAACACACCCCTGAACCTCTAGAAAGAGATTGTCACAGTACTTCTAGTGATGATTCTCTTTCTCCTTACAGAAAGAAACAGAGAAATGATGACAATCTCTAGGGGGAGTTCAGAAAAATAAAATCACCAACCTATGAAGGAGAGATGAATACAGGGGAGAAAGTTGCTTCTATGTGTGAGCAAATATTTTCAAGTACATAACTACTCTAGAGAAATGAAAGCCCGTCTAGCCATCTATAATTTAAATGGAAAAGCAACAAAATGGTGGAGAGACCTAAAGCATACCAAGAAAGAGAAGGTAAGAGAAATACAATGGAGTAATTTTTGCAAAATTTTCTAGGAGAAATACATGTCGGAAAGGCTCTTCGACAAAGAGGTGAAAGAATTTCATGAATTAAGGATGGGTTCCATGACTATGGATGCTTTCATTAATAGATTTTTGGATCTATTACATTATGTGCCTTACATAAAGGACGAGAAAGTGAAAATACAATAGTTTTTAGGATGTCTTCCTCCCAAATTTCAGGAAAGGGTTGAATTCGACATGCCTAAAACATTGGACACCACCTTACAAAAAGCTAGGCTTTGCTACGAGCATGGACAACTTAGGAAAGAGAACATCAACAAAAGTAGAGACAGGTCTAGGACCTTCTCGGACAACCGTAAACTGAGTTTTAACCCACCACCATACAAAAGAAAGAACAATAGTTTTCCAACCAATAATAACTTCAACAAAACAGGTACAAAGCCATATGTACCAGCACCGAATGCTAACAAAACATCAACAAATGGGGGACCCAATGTTTCCCCGATGCAAATCAAATGCTGGAAATACCAAGGGCCCCATTATGCCTGATACTGTAAGAATAATACCAATGGAGTCTTGCACAACTTGCAAGAAGAATCAACGGTAGAGGACATAGCTGGAACACCACGGATTTATGCAGCCTTGGATGGAAGACAGGAAGACCATCAGGATACTATGGCTGAGATAGAAGGTAAGATTTCAAACACTTCTATTTCAGTTTTGATTGACCTCGGTGTTTGATGAAGTTATGTATCACCTCAGATTGTGGAAACATGTAAACTAGGAAAAGTTAAACATGAGAAACCCTGGCTGGTACAATTAGCCACAAGTACAAAACGAAAGGTTTCTAAAATAGTTAGAGATTCTGAGGTAAACCTGAATGGTTTCCTTGCTAGGATAAACCTGAAAATCCTACCCTTATGATCATATGATATACTTATCAGCATGGATTGGTTGGAACAACACCATGTCATGCTCAATTTCTTACACAAGTCAATATTGTGTACATATAGCCAAGGGAATCAAGTAAAGATTCAAGGCATACCTAAGAAAGTTTCCGTAAGGAAAATATCCACTTTACAAGAAAAGAAGTGAATTAAGAAAGGTTGCAAATTGTTTGCAGTAAACATCAAAGACATTGAAGCTGAAAGAGAACAACACATCGAGGACTTTCCAATTCTCCTAGAATTCAAGGACATATTTCCTGAGGAAATCCCAAGATTACCACCGAAATGAGACTTAGATTTTTCCATAGAACTGACACCAGGGTCAATTCCAGCTTCAAAATCCCCTTACCGCATGTGTGCACCAGAGTTGGTGGAGCTCAAACTAAATTTGTAGGAGTTGATTGAGAAGGGATATATTTGACAAGTGTGTCACCTTAGGGAGCACCGATACTTTTTGTAAAGAAGAAGGATGGTACCATGCGGATGTGCATCAATTATCGTCAACTTAACAAGATGACCATCAAGAATCGATACCCACTCCCTAGGATTGATGACTTGTTCGATCAAGTAGGAGGAGCCAAGATCTTTTCAAAGATGGACCTCTGATACAGGTACCATCAGGTACAGATTCATGACAAGGATATTCACAAAATTGCCTTTCGTACGAGGTATGACCACTACGAGTTTGTAGTGACGCCATTCCGGTTGTTTAATGCACCCGCAAACTTTATGTGTATGATGAACAATATCTTTGGTAAATACCTAGATAAATTTGTTTTGGTCTTTATAGACGACATCCTCATTTACTCTGAGAGTAAAGAGGAACACGAGGAACATCTTCGCATAGTGTTACGGGTGTTACGGGAACACCATCTCTACGCCAAGTTTAGTAAATGTGATTTTTACAAACCATAGATACAGTACTTAGGTCACATCATCTCTGAGAAGGGGATAGTTTTAGACCCAGAAAATATTAAAGCCATAGAGGATTTCCCTACCTATACTAGTGTAACTGACATTCAATCATTTTTGGGATTAGCCAGTTACTACCGAAATTTCATTGAGAAATTCTCGAGGATAGCTTGTCCCATGACCACTTTGCAAAAGAAGGTGAACAAGTTCTTATGGATGACCAACTGTAAGGAAAGTTTTCAAAATATTAAACATCTTTTGACGACTGCACCAATACTACAAATTGTGGATCCCGATGGGGATTTTGTTGTTTGCACAGATGCAAACAAGGAAGGGCTCGAAGGAGTCCTCTTGCAAAACAATTACACGACCTGTTATGAATCACGGAAGTTAAAATAACAAGAACAGAACTACCCCACCCATGATATTGAGTTAGCAGCCATCATCCATGCCTAGAAGATGTGGAGGAACTACCTCATGGGGAAGAAATTCCTTCTGAAAATAGACAATATGATTCTGAAGTATTTATTTGAGTAACCAGACCTGAATGCCAGGCAGGCCAGATGGTTGGCTTTCCTTAGCGAGTAGCATTTCGAGCTAAAGCACATAAAGGGCAAGGAGAACAAAAGTGTTGATGCTTTGAGCCGACGAGCTCATACGATATATGAGGTGACTTTAATTCAAACCGATTCAGATTTACACGAGAGGATTAGAACCACCAACAAATTTGACCCTTTCTATGTTGAAATCTTCAAGAAAGTCCAAGAGGACAGGTTGTTTCAACAACAAAAAGAGTACGAGGTAGACGAAACAAGCTTGCTATGGTCCAAAGAGAGATTGTACACTCCATAAGGAGGGGATATCCGGTCCAGCATCCTCACATAATTTCATCGAACACCCTACTCAGGGCATCCAGGATATCAAAAGATGATATCCGCGGTAAAGAAACACTTTTTCTTGCCTAAGTTAAAGGCTGACATAGCGTTGTTTATCACAAAATGTCAAGAATTTCAGCTGGTCAAAGCTGAGCATCGACATCCTTTGGGGTTGTTGCAGCCATTACCCATTCTGGAATGGAAGTGGGAGGTCATTAGTATGGATTTGATCACAGGTCTACCTAAGAGTAAGAAGAAAAACGATTCTATCTTTGTAGTAGTTGACAAGTTGTCAAAAGCACCACACTTCATTCTAGTGAAGTCGACCTACAAAGTAGTACACATTGCCAGCATCTTCTTAAAGGAGATATTTAGATTGCACGGGATACCCAAGGTAATCATCTTGGATCGAGATACTAAGTTTACCGAGAACTTTTGGAGATCCTTATTCTCCGGATTAGAGACGTTTCTGAACTTTAGTACTGCTTACCACCCGCAGACAGACAGGCAGACAGAACGGGTAAACCAGATTGTAGAGGGCATGCTTAGGATGTATGTCATGAACAACCCCACCAAGTGGAAGATTACCTACATCTTGCATAGTTTGCATATAACAACGGATACCGGACTTCCACCAAGATGAGTCCCTTTGAGGTGCTATATGGATGAAAGTGTAGAAAACCGGTTACTTGGGATAGCCCGATGGATCGGCTCATGTTAGGGCCTGACTTACTAAAGGACTTGGAACAATTAGTTACCAAGGTCCAGCTGAACCTTAAAGAAGCACAAGACTGCCAAAAGAGTTACGCGGATAAGAAAAGAAAAGATAAAGATTATCATATATGTGACCATGTTTACCTGAAAGTAAAATCAAAACGAAGCTCATTGAGCTTGGGAAGGTGTGGTAAGTTAGCACCTAGATTTTGTGGACCCTTTGAGATACTGGACAAGAGAGGGCCAATGGCGTATAAACTAGCTTTACCTACTCACATAAAAGTCCATAATGTTTTCCATGCATATTTATTAAAGAAATATTTTTATGATACTAAATATGTGATTCATTTGTCCTTATTATAGGTGGAACCTGAAGGGGAGTTTGTACCTGAAACCCTTCATATACTGGACAAGAGATAGGTGCAGCTCGGGAAGCGCACCATAGTCCAGTTGAAAGTGCAATGGAAGCACTTCGAGGCCGATGAGTCTACTTGGAAGAATGAAGCCACCATGAGAAAGGCCTACCCTGCCTTGTTTCATGATTTCATTCTAAGTCCCTAGAACACTAGGGACGATGTTGTTCTAAGCTGGGAGGGATGTAATATCCCGAATTTTGACCTAACGCTTATGGGCATAAGCCCCATTGCCTATGATGTTTCTTTGATGTTTTATTTTGTATATTGGGCATAAGACCCTACTACACATGAGCATGATGATTTGTTTGATATAATGGGCGTAAGCCAAATTTCTATGTTATATATATATATATGATTTCATGTGTTGGGAGTCGACCCTGAAGCACATAATTGATTAGATGTTTTTGGTTAAGCGAGGAGCAATGGAGAACATGAGTATTTTATGTTGTGTTGAGGAAGAAGCTCTGGAGCACATGAGTATTTATATTTGTGTTGAGCATGAAGCTCTAAAGCACATGAAAAGATAAAATTAGAAGTGTTGGGCATAAGAACTGGAACCTTCCAAGTTGATGTTAAGCATAAGCTCTGGAACATCGGATCCTTGGCCATTGTATCCCTAAGTGTATCCTACAGATACATCCTAGCATTAGTGTTGAGTGAGGAGCTCTGGAATTGCACTAAGTTTGTAACTCCATGTTTTTAGCGTTGAGTATGGGCTCTAGATAAGCGCTAGGAGTTATTGAAAAATTAATATGTTGAGTGAAAACAACTCTGATAAAACATTGATCTCATCTAACTTATTTTTAAGTGATTAAATAAAATTTTGAATTTATGTATCTCATCAAAGTACTGAATAACTACCATGTTATACGAGGGAATCCAACATGCAAGGAGGTTTAGAGTTGCCTAACCTAGTTGACCTAACCCCTACCTGAAGGCCTTATTAAAGAAAGTGACTAAGCTAAAAGAAAAATGTCATATGATTAGGGATCATGCTATATGATACCTAAAGTTAAAATGTCAACAAATGGTATATATATAAATATATAATTTATATATGATATGCATAAAAGAGTAAGCATAGTAATAATACTAGTAACTATAAGTAATAACGAAAGGATCCATATGTTATTATTATTACTAATGATAATTAAATATTAAATACCTACAAGAGTCAAAGTAGGAACTAGTCAAAAGTTCCTAAGTTAAATTTAAATAAATATTAAAATTACCTAAATTAAATAAAAAGGGTTATTTCAAGGAATCAAATGATTCTTGATATAACTGCCCCTTTTTCCTGAAAAAGTCTGTCTATAAAGACCCAAGCCAAAGAGAGGCTTGGGGATCTTTTGATTTCCATAATTCTACCTGATTATTCTCAAGAGAGTTCTTGGAGAACATTTTTCCTAAGAGGAAAAATGAAATCGATACAAAGCCTGATATCCCAGATAGGGAAGCCTTACCTTAGGAGCTCTAAGCTACTTGCATGTTGGAACTAACCCGAGGGGATCCAGATTGAAACCAGGAATGGTTTTGAGTCATGGTTGGGTGGAACATGGTAGTTCCCAAATTATCAGGTTATCTGAACATAGGTCAGATTTGTCTATGTACTTGTTAATACTGGGTATTTGAGTGTGCAGGATTTTCAACCATTAAAATAGCTTCAACTTGCAGGTATGAGGTTCTTGATTTTCCCCTTGCATTTTACACAATTTTTCTTATTAAATGAGATTAAATTATGAATGGATATTTAGTATCTGTCTGTTATAGCTAGGTTATTTTATCCACTCAACAATGATATTCCAGTTAGGAAAGTATATCTTATTTATATTGGAAAATGATAGATTATCATCTTTAGTTTTATCAGTAGGAGGATTTGGTCTCTGTTATATTTCTATATTTTATTTCATCATTCAGAGGTTAAATTTCAGTCTTCTCTAACAGAGGTATTTCTTTAACAGAGTCTAGATCTTTAAGTGAGTTAGATTTCCTATTTATTATTTCAAGTTTAAAACATAAGAATAATATCAAAGATTTTGTACCTAAATTTCTTAACCTTAACTGATGAATCTTATCAACCAATGAACTATATAAAACTGACTTTATATCTTCTCTCTGTTGGAAGATTTCATATTGACAATAGGCTTGTGTTATTTATAATCAACAAAACTATTACATATAGCCTTAGCCTAAATTATACGCATAAAATTATAACTTAAATATAATTGCCAAAACTTTAATTAATATATCAAAATACAAGTTAAACAGAGTTAACCTATTTTTTAAAAACCTACCAAGTATCATAAACAAACTTCAACCAAAAAGTTTCCACTTTATATAAACATTTCATACATCGTATGCTAGCCATTGAGACCTCTCAAGGTCTGTAGTCATGATTTTCTTATTATAAACCATAACCATACTTTCTACCATCAACATAAGAATCCAACTTAAAACCTAATAACAATGCATTATCAAATATCGTATCCATTTAAGAAGATTCAGGATCGAGTCTTGTCAGCACTTATGCCCCAACAAAATATACACATACAAATTTAAACTGCAAACCTACACAGCCCAGGATCGAATCTTGTGAGCTCATGTCGTTAAAACACATAGGTTTATCAAACCATGACAGGCATCGAATCCTATAGGATTCAATAGGAAATTTAACAACACAGCAAAGTTTTACAAACTTCCACATAAATCTACGCTAACGAAACTAATATGCAAGAAGGATTGACCAACGAAACTTTACACATGCTATGCATTTCACTTAAGGGATTAGAATCGCAGCTATCAAATTCGAACCCAAAACCCAGCATAAAGACATAATAAAAATCTTTGCTCTATCAACGTTACACATTAATATAAACAAATTATTCATGTTGCTTTCTTCAGCAAGGCTCACAACCGAGAAGTAGAGAAAACCCATTAACATAATCCATGTAAAAACCTTTTTGTCTACGTTATCACAGCTTACGGACATCCCCATACTAAAACATAGGCCAGTAAATTACATCATAATTTCCCATTTAATAACATGGCCAATAAAAAAATACACAGTCGTTAATTAACAAGGGTGCCATTGCAAGCAATGGCACTGGTGTAAGCTAAACAAAATCATTTAAAACCAATACGTAGAAACTCCGTTAAAATACCAAAACAAGAGTTTAAGAACATACAATGAATTACGTAAGGTCGCATCCTTGCCAAGCTAGTAGCATTATCAACGAATAAACCCCAACTGTGAATGCATACATTTATATTCTCTATAATGTACAAATAAAACTACACAATCGCAATTCGATAAAGTACCATTGCAAGCAATGTCACTGCCATATTTTTTTAAAACCCATTTATTAAAACTAAAAATGCAGAGTCTCCATTAACCATCAAAAGCATATGTTTAAGCTACCAACCAAAAAATAAATTGCAGAGTTGAGTCTTGACAGTCATGGCCCTAAGGCGCCATACCCAAACCATCATAAAAATCATAATTTCATACACATGTTTGGATTCCTTTTAACATAAACATAACCTTACAAGTGAATCCATGACCAAGTGCTCACAACCTTAAACCTTTCAACACAGAGTTGTAATCTCTACCAACTATCTACGCATAGAGGCATTCGACCTAAGCTATTACAAGGCTTACTCGAAGGGTATCACAGACAACTTTGTAGTCCCCCATGACCCACGCTTAAAAGCCCAGTCACCTGCAAAGTCAAACCCCGAGCAATTAAGAGTATTCTAAGCCTCTACCCAAAAAAAAAAAGTTATAACGCTTCAAAACCAAGTGAAGAGCATACCTTCCAAAGCGCATAATGAACCATACCTCCACGCCGTGACAAAAACCAGAGAGACGAACATAGCAACAACCCACAGTAGTAACGAATGGCTTTCCCATTCACGACAAACCAAACATAGGGTTTGTTTTTCCATTTTCCAAGGAGCATTTACTCCGCCACCCTACCCACCACCAACATCGTGATATTTACCCTCACGTCTATAGTTTAAAAACCCCAAATGCGATTTGGTATTGGAAACATCCATTAGAGGAAATTTCAACTCAAAATGGGCCTCCTAAAAAAATTAATAAAATAATAAAATAATATTTATTAATTTTGGAGGAAGAAAAGTAGTTTTTTTTATGATACCTATCCCCAAATTTATATTAAAAAAGTGTTTAAGACCTATACGGTATTTCAAATTTAAAGCAATTTCATTGGCTAACACATGATGACATGGAATCTGAATCAAAGTTAAAAGGCCCATTTTGAGTTGAAATTTCCTCTAGTGATCTGTATCATCATTGACATAGTTAAGCCAAGGTTCATGGCATATGAAATATTCCATGAATGGCTCTTTATATATATCGTGTAACATATAAAACTTTAATTACAATATGGCTAAGTCTCATGGCTTAAGCCTTTAAACATTCAGGCATAAAAACATTCCCAACCATATGTTATAAACACTAAGCATAGGAATAAAAATGATCAAGTACTAAACCACACTAACAATGTTAACTAGATAGATGTAGGTCTGATAAACCCCAGCTATGCATAAACAATAACGCCAACAGTAGTAGTAAGAATTGCTAGGATAGGGCCTTGGTCCTTTTGTCTTCGAAAAGCAATGGCGTAGTATAGTATAGGTATCATGTCAAAGTTTAGCTGTCGTAGAAATTTCTCACCATTTATTTCAACCTACACAAATTAAAGAGAATATGCATTAGTTCAACATGAACTAAGTAAACCCTTTAACATCAAGTAAAATCAGTTACCTCTCCAAGTGGTCCTTTAAGGGATACAAGTCCCGCCACTCCACCCCTTGACAGTTAAAGATAAGTCATGACTTTCCATAAATAATGAACAATTATTATAACTAGGAAGTAAGATATAACTGAACAAACACACGCACGTGCATGATAAGAAATAATCAATGAACAGTGTAATCATATAAATCAGTTCAAATAACATAGGCACATTACATATTTACATCAATAACTATATAGGGAAAAACATATAGAATTGGTAAGGACAATCTTACGACACTTCGTGGTAGAAAACCATGACCAACATATTCCGCATAAGTTAAGTTAGTGTCCAGTTTAGGTAGTAATTAACTAGCCTATTTTTTTTTTCAAATTTTGGGGACATTACAGGATGCACATGCACCACACCATGCTTCCAACAAAGTTCAATTTCCTCGTTGCTTTAGGAACATTTCAACAAGGTTTGACTATACACTTGAGGACATGGACATGTGTAATATCCCGAATCCTGATATTTTCTATTTCTAAACAATTATGCCGATACAATTGGGCATTCAAACTGCCATGCAAAAATCCCTATTTTATAGGAAAAATTAGGGTTAGGGTTTGTGAGATAGAATGCACACTTACCACTGATAACTGGCTGGACTGCTTCAGATAAAGTCTGCAAGTACTGAGAACTGGATCGGAGAGGAACTGATCTCTCCTGCCTCCGGTGAATGCCCCAGCAACAAGACGCCCAATCAGAGAAAAAGGTGACGCCCTCAATGAAGGAAGTGTCCGATGGATCCGCTGATTTGCAGGGCTGATAGCCTTACTGTCCCGGAGAGATTGGCTGGAGTATGCTGAAGATATGGCACCTCTAAGTAGGAAAGCGTCTAGGTTCAGTGAGGCAGCTGCTCACGCCCCTGAGAGTCCGGAAATGCTGATAACGGCTCCGGATGAGCTCAGATGGAGCTGATAATCACGGAGTGCCGGAGTATGTAGCTGATGATAAGACTGGTGCCTGAGTTTCGGAAGGAAACTGAGATCTGGAGGCCCCACAGTTGATTAGGGCTTTCTGGTGGAAAACCCCCCTTACGGCTGCACCGTGCCCCTGCAACAATCTATACCCTATGCTATATAACTCATGACTAAATGAAGAACAAGTGGTGAACCAGAATGGCTTACCCGGAATAAGACTAGGAAAGATGTTTCACTGCCGAAATCCTGTTAGCTGAAGACTCCGTCTCCAGTCCCAACTATTGTGCTGCTATCCAAGAGCTTCCCAAAATAATCATAATCATAAGTGAGGTCTCCTCTTGCTTTATCCTCTATTTATAAAGTTCAACTGCGCAAAACCTAATCTTTGACCTAATTAGGTCACTTTATCTTCTAATTTGCCGTTGACTTGCATGCATGCGGATGGAGACCTAAAAAGTACATGCATCATAAAATAATGCTTCGGATGGCATGCATGAAGGTGGCCTTTGGCCCAGGTGGCCCTTCTTGACCAAATGAGGATGCCCTAGATCTTCTATGGATGGCATCAGTCCTGATCTGATTCCCTAGCTATCAGTAACCGCTCGAACCCACAGGAATCACATAGGTTAGCGGTTTCGAGCCTCAAGGCCTAAAAGGAAGAGGACATTACAACATGTGTAGCTCTTTCCTAGTGCATGTCAGATTCATTGTTCTTTTACTACTATTTTGTAAATACTTTTCCATTGCATGCAAACTAGTATTTCTTTGTTTTCTTATTGCATTTTCCTATCGCAGGTCTATCGTACTACATGACTTTGAAGTCACTGGATATTCTATAGCAATAGGTTGGACATCCGATCATTCTCTCCCTCCCTCCTACTTCTGAAACAATCGTCCCTTATTATTCAACACAGGAACCACCTCATATGAAACAATCACTCTTCTTGAAATTCCTCCATCATCGGGGTTAGGATCCCAAAACTGGATATGATAGGGAGAGGCCCCTTTTTGTGGCCGCCCTATAATTATTAATGTGGATGTAGTGATCCCCACCACAATTGTCGAGGCTATGAACCACACACAAAAAAATTCCTTCGTCATCCATTGTTTCAAACCCATTCCTATCGATGCATTAATCCCCTACAACTAAAACTAGTCCATAACGGTACATGTTCATGAAAAATCAACCATTCACCACTTCAACAAGTAAAAAATCCCTTGGAAGGTGTTCAATTTTGACTCTATTGGCATGGACAAGGGCAAAATACACATCACTTGCTTTCATGATTCTATAGTTTCTTTTTATGCTCAACTCTTAGTTGGCCATGTCTACCTCATTTCCAAAGGACTATCAAACTAGAAAACAAGATGTATAGCCACTTGAAAAATGATTGAGAGATCTTCTTACAACCAAGTTGTATTTTTCAACATTTTCCAATGGAAAGCGTTCTTCTTCCCCACATGCAATTCAACTTTAAGCAATCAAAGAAATCAAATCATCCTATGATGGATACATTGTTGACATCATTGTTGTTGCCACAAACACATTCCCTACCTCCCCTATACATAGGAAAGATGGGTCAGAAACTATAAAAAAAATTCCATATAAAGGATATGTCAGGCTGTAGCATGGACATCACTTTATGGGGAGACGTTGTCATGTAGAAGGAAAGGACTTAGCTAATTTGTGCTCTGAAAACGCCCACCCTTTCCTTATAAGAAAGGGATGTCTTGTAGTAGATTTTAATGGTAAGAGTCGTCCTTATAAACCCAGATATACTTGAAAAGCATATGCTTGCACTATGGTTTTCAAAATAAGGCTTCCATACTTCATCCCCATCCAAGTTGACTACATGATATACAAATGTTCCAAAGCAGATGGGAAAGAAAAGAACCCTTCTTAAAGTTGCTAACATCCAACCCTATTAAAGAGATGAATGGGTTTTTGTAAAATCTACCATAACACGAATTGTTCATGACAACTTCTACTACCTTGCCTACCCTTTTACCTTTGCTTGTTGATGGAAAACAATGTATCAAAAAACTTGTCAACAATGTTACCAATGGATGGCATTGTCCCAAATGTGAGGTTGATTTGTCTGATTATGACTAAAGGTATTTCCTTAAACTCATGCTTCAAGACCACATTGAATCTCCCGTCTCTATCACCGTGTTTGAGGATGCATCCACTGAACTCCTCAATATCGCCGCAAAGGATCTACACTTGCTTTCTTCGGATCCTTCCCCCATCAAAGAAATATTTTCTAAGGTTGAATGCACACAACTGTTGAGTCACATTTTTCATTAAAATGGAAACTTTTCAAGACAAGCCTCAATTGAAGGTCACCATCATGCACTTTGGGCATCTAGATTTTGAAGGTGGCAACAACTTGTTATTCCATGAAATTACCAAAATGTGCCACGCATAAACGGATTTACAAACTTGTATTCTCTTCTTTTTGTAATATTGTAATTACATATTTTTTCTAACAAGTTTTGCCATACATGAAAACAAACATATTCCATTCCATATTGTTATAGCTACAATGTTTACATTTGCATCTACTCTTATATACTTTTGGTTTGGTTTAGTATCTTTAAGTTTTGTTACAAGTTATTTTTCCTTTCCATGCTCTATGTTCAATTGTCATATTACGACACATGTCCACACATTTTACATTCACCTCTTTCTGCAATGCTTTCTTTTCTCTATGTACTTTCTATTCAACTTATACTTTTTTTTCAAAAAAAATATTTACTTAAATGTATAATTTTCCCTTCTATTTACATGCATTCCCTTTATTATTATGTCTCCGACAGGGGATATATATATTTCGGAGACCCCCTATTAATTTGCCCTAGACTCTATAATTTTTCTTACTTCTATAGTTATTCTAGAGTTGAAAACATATTTTATTTAATCAAAGCATTTTTTAATTTTTCATTGGTGGCAGGTAGCTAACATAGTCCTTGATTTTCCCTTCCCGAGAGCCAGCGGTGGGTGGATGTCAATACTTGCATTATTATCATGATATCTACCATTGTGTAATCCTCCATTGTTGTACACACTAAGCACCCATGGTTATGTCCCCGACCGGGGAAATTTATGTTTCGTGAGGTTGTATTAATTTTATTTCAGCAACCTTGGTGTGTGCAATGTTATGATATTTTTTTAATTTTTTTTTTAATTTTAGTTTTTTGTATGTCTATCATTGGGCGGGATGAGTTGGCGTCACACCTCGGGTGTCCCCTCCCAGGAGTTGATGGCACACTTATATAAGCATGCATTAAGTTTGTTTTATTGTTTCGTGTGGCAGGTGGCTTTGAGGAAGGGTGGAAAGCTTAAATGGGATGTATGTACAGCGGGATTTAGGGCTGAGTTGTCCATTACTTAAACTACTTGGAATTCTAAACTAATGTTTGACAACGAATATTGAGACATCGCCCAACTCATAGTAATTACTTGGATCCTCACCCCTTTTAAAATTATTGCCACCAATGTTTCTCCTCATTGGTTACCATTTTCGGCATCACAACTTGTGCACATGCTATTGTTTAATCCTCACCTCGGATATAAGGAGGAAACTACAAACCCCAAAGGAATGGAATGAATCTTTTTGCAATCAATCCATTTCTCTACGTGTGTTGCAAGCTTTGTTATCCTAAAATATGCAAGTGGAACCTCTGATCGTTTCCTATTAGGAGAAGACTTTTGAAGGAAAGATCAACAAATTTGGTTTGGTTTGTTTGAATAAATTCGTTCCCAAAGGATGCATCATAGTGTATGTAGGCGAAGAGAAGGAGTGTATCATCGTTCCCATTAGACATTTGCACAGTTCCGACAAATTCCACTCTAACTCTGAACGGATTTGAATTTACAATTCAATATTCTTCCCATAATTAGTGGAGGGAGGATAATGAATTTGGATATGGATACAACACCCCGAGCGGGCAACATTGACTACAATGATTACCTTGGTCCTGTTGAATATCAAAGGGAGGAAATGGAAAACTATGGCATTTGTTTTGAGGATGTGAAAATGGAATTAGGTCCTACCATCATAGATATTATTATTTGTGTATGGCTAAACACGTCGAGTTCACATTGACTTTACATGGTCAACCCTCCATTCCCTTGAATTGGCTTCAGTAGATATCTCTATTATTTCACTAACTCCATGGGTTCCTGTAGATCTTTGTGCTATGTGTTTGATCTTGTGATGGTGCGAAGAATGTTCATTCATTTGGAGCCACTGTTTGGTTTGGCTGACGAAATTGCTTTATTCATTAAATTTGCACTCCCATGATCTTGGCTCTTCAATGATATACACAATTGATCATGATCACCATGCGTGCTCCAACTTATGCATTTCATTACTCTTTGTGTTATGCATTTCATAGTACTGTTAAAGCAGCTGAGGTCAAAGCTAGTCTAAATCTGTACTCTTGATCGAAGCACATTATAGTTAATAATATGTATATGGTGGGTTATTTATCTGATTATTTGTTATAGTATTCCTTCTAACACCAATGTATTGGATTTAAGGAGGTAAAATACGCCAATGTATTGGATTCAAGGAGTGGAACTAACAGCTACACCGACAGTAAAAGTAAAATGTGTCATTGTATTAGATTTATGCATGTTCATACATCTTGCAAGATTATGTCCATATTTTCACCGGAGAGGGCTTGCTGATCAAGTTGCTACCTTAATTTGGTTCAAGGTACGTATTCTACTGATAATTATTTTTCGTTTTCTTGTTGGGTTTTATGGGTTTTCGCTATTTTTCTACTGAAATAAGTGAAACTATATTGTCCCCGGCCATGTATGTGTTACCTTATTGAAACTTCCAATGATGAATACATTCGATGGGATATGGGAAAAAATATTTGATAATGGAAGCAGTGTTGCAAGGGAGAAGATCTAGAAAGATTTGAGATGTTGAAGTTGTATGGAACATTTCGTTTTGGTGGAAGTTTTTTTGGTGAAGAGATGATTGAATAATTTGTTTAACGGGTGTATTAGGTGGATTGGGCTAAGTGTTGTGAATTGCAAATTTTGACTTAATTATGATTTCACTTAATGTTTCGACTTATTAAATTGGAGTTGCTCAAAACTAGAACCTAAATATTTAATATGATACCACTGTTACCACTTCCAGATCAAAGAAAATGTTATTATATTATACTATGTAGTTGGGTTGTGATATCTGGCCATTGTTTATTATAATATGTAGTTTGCTTGTAATATTTGGCCATTGTATGTTGTATATTGGTTAAAACTATGTTGCAACACAAGATTTTCACAATAGCACTTATGAGTGTGTGTGCAATCTACAATGTCACGGGGTCTCTGATGGTCTTATTGTAATTAAGATTCAATATTTGTAGACTTGATGCAAATCGATACAATTTGAAATATGAGTTGTCGCTTCATTTGTTTTAAAATATTGGCACTTCTGTTGGTGCTCTTATGTCATTAGTTTTGTAATTTTGTGAGTGAGGTACATGAGAAACACTCATAGTTATCAACGAAACAATGGTAAGATGTACCACTTAGTCTCATTAAAGTTATGTATTAAAAATAATAAAACAAAATAAAAAATAATTTAATATGTCTACCCTACCTATAAAACACTAATATCAAAAGTATTATATTTCTATAGCTTCTATCTTATAGCAATCATTGTTAGCCACTGTGGTGACATTGCCACCTTGTGGTTTCTTCTACTGCAGTTCCATATGAGAGAGAGGTGAAGCTCTGTAATTATCTACATTGGATAATTCTTTTTGTAAAGCCACAAAGAACTTTAAGGAGAAAATAGAAGATGAATATCGTGTTAACATGTAAGTTTTTTTCAATTGTGAATTCCACTTTGCTTTGTGCCTAAATCGCGTATGCTAGGAGAATTGATGAGAAATTTTTTATGGGAAGTTCATTATTTATGTTTTAGTCTATGATAATTTTATATCTTGTTTTATATTTGGAATAGGATTCTGGATAGTCCATATGTGGTCGTAGACATACAAAGAGCATATGGAACTTCATATGAACATGGATTTTGTGTTTGGTTTAAAGCAAGCTATGCAAGGGTAAGTTAAGATGGGGTGTTAATATAGTAACATTTTCAAAGGATTCTCCTTTGGATCCTAACTATCTATCTATTGTGGAATTTGGTGCAAATTTTACAGAGTTCATAAGAGAGGTACTTCATACACAACCATTTTTCTTTTGAGATCAAGTTTCACAAAGACCCAGAGGCTAATTATGTTGGGATTGTTGGATTTGATTTCACACCATAAAGGTATTTCGAAAATTGGATGCATGTCATTGCAATTTGGCTTAACGGCCCAACTACACCAAAATTAACACGATGGTTAAGAAGGTACATGGGAGATTACCATTCTCATTTTGGGTTTTCAACGAATGTTTCAATGGCAGCAACTTTCTTGAGTTGGTGTATATGAGTTTTTACCATAAGATTTTAGGTAACCCTACACGAGTTGATAACATGGATTATTATCTTGATACATGATATTTTGTCAAGGCCTATAATGGTCATGGGACTGTGCAAATACTAGTTTTAAAGTTTTGGTGATCTTATTGGGCTTCCCAGACATTGTGCTTTTTCTTTATTTTAACATTTAGCTCATTGATATCGATGATGATATAGTACAACTCATTCGTTTTTCGAAAACACTTCTTTCATTTGGTTATTAGCTAGCGCGTCGGTAAGGTTAAACTTATGTTTGGATATCTTGGAATTTGTTTAAGCTTAGACATATTTGTTCTTAAAGATGTAAGACATAGGATTCCCATCCCGCGTTAATGACCCATGTTTACTTTTACTCTTCATTTTATCATTTATTAATGGGTAATTTTGTTATTATGTTGTGGTCGATTTCGACCTGGGTTATATGACCCATTTCCTAGCATCTTGATAAAGTTTATAAATGAGTGTTTGCAAATCAATTTATTCTATTTTTTGAGTTATAAAAGAAGTTCGTTGAGTTCGAAGTCACAATTGTCTCAATTTGTTTTCATATCCATTTTAACATTTGTTTTCTGTGCATATTGTTTGAAAAATATAAACCCACGAGGATTCGATCCTTAATCTATTTATATTTGATTATTTTATTGTTTATTTTGGAAGCATTACATAGAAAACATGTCTCTGGTATACCTTTATTGTGTAAGTGTTAACCTTCTTTGCTCAAATAATAATGAAAGAATAATAATTTCTAAGCTCAAATAATAATGGAAGAATATTTGAGCACACATGGTGTGTATTGTCTCTGCTTAAGTAATAATGGAAGAACATTATTTATTACATTCCAAAACTTGATTTTGTTTTATTGAATTAAATAGAAATTTTATAAATAATGAAAGAATAATAATTTCTAAGCTCAAATAATAATGGAAGAATATTTGAGCACGGATGGTGTTTATTGTCTCTGCTTAAGTAATAATAGAAGAACATTATTTATTACATGCAATAACTTGATTTTGTTTTCTTGAATTAAATAGAAATTTTGTATGCACAAAATAACTTTTTAATCCTCGTAAATCTTTAAAAAATACTATGTCATCCCTTAATTGGATTCTCAATATTTTAGCAATATAATGTGGTTTTCACCCTCTTTGCTAATGTAAATTTACATAAAGTTAATGTAAATTCAATGTATATCTACAATATTTAGAAATGGTGCCTATAAATTTATAACTTTGTAAACCCTTTTATAAGAATTCAACATATCTATATTTATATTTATTTGTTGAAATATATCACTATTACAAAAATTGCTATAAATCCATAATTAAACAAACTTCTTTGCATATCGCTCTTTATATCATTTTTTAGTTTGGACACATGCAAATTATTCTTTTACATAAACACACATGCAAAGGTAAAAATACTATGTAGATTTACTGGAAAATAACACATCAACCCATAGTAATTATTTAATTAATAAATACTCGTTACACAGTAATAAGGAAAATTGTTTAAGGCATTTCCATTCCAACAACTCTCTACTATGTCATTTCACATAATTTTTCATTCAAGAATGGAGTTAGAATGGAGTTAAAATATGAAGACACGGATATGGTAATTGTCCAGTTGTTTGAGTTGTCCTTGATCTTTGTTTGAGTTGGGAAACAAAAGACGTGGTTTGGATGGTAGTTGGTTAAGTATATGTGAGTGACAGATCGATCACACAAAAGTAACCAGAGCCTACATAACTAGTGTAGAATGTTTTGTTATGAGTCGTCGTCCAAGTTGTGATATTATTTATATGTGACATGTGCTTTTTATAGGTTTCTATTACACCTAAATATATTTTCAGAATAGTTGTTACAAAATCAATAGTGTGATGATGCAGGTTTACATCCTTAAGTTAGATCCATATTCATTGAGGAGTTGTAGTGTTCCAACTGTGCTTTTTCCAGTGTAAATCTTGCATAAAGTTATACTTATAGTTAAAACATTATTGCTATAATTTATTTTTAATGAATTATCTAATATATCGACTTTTTTACATCCATAAATCAATTCATGTATATTTTTACCTCCATGAATCAATCAAAATATTATATATATATTAAGTAAAAAACATTCCTTCATTATATAGCTTTTTTATAATTTATAATATCAAAAGGTAATATATCTTATTTTAGCAAACAACAGTCTATTTAATTAAAAAATTGCAAAAATGAATCATATTGTAGAGTTAAACATTTACTAAAAACCATGTTGGATGATTGTTTTTTATAGTACTTCCATTTACGACATGAATATAGGGGTGACATCCTCTAAGAGGTTAAATATGGCAAGGTGGGCAACTGTGAAGAATAGCTTGAACAAAAGGGAACTTGAGTCAAGAGTCTTCTAAGTAGTCAAATCTCTATCGTCCTCAAAAGGTTGCCTAATTAGGCTATAACAAAATTTATTCTATTTTTATTGAGTTTTAAGTAGGCTATAACAAAATTTATTCTATTTTTATGGAGTTTTAATTTTTTGCATGTGCAATTGCAAACCACCAGCTAGCACAGATGCAATGTTGAGGACATTGTCACCTCGTGCCTTTTATTTCATTCATCTAATTTTTATCAATATTTTCCTTTCAAATACATATTTTCAATGTTAACATATGTTTTCCAAATAAATAAATAGATTTTCATGTTTTCCTTCTTAAGTTTACCTCTAACAAATATATATCAATAAAAAAACATTGACATTTTACTATTGTTCACAAATATAAGCCCTTCTTTCAAGATGCAAAACAAAACAAAAACATTACCCTTTTTTACACTCAATTGCAATATTTAATGGTTTTATAATCATATATGAGGATAAAGATATATGTAATGGTTTATAATCTGATACAAGGATAAAATAGTGAAATCAAGTGAAAGAAAGGGGCAATTTAGGATCCCATCACATATCACACTTGTAGGAAATATTTTTTGTATATAGGGAATGTATGATATAATTCGGCCTTGTGCATGTCTTGCGAGACCTAAAGGAAAAAATTACGGTGTAAGGATATAGATTTCACTCTATAACATGGATCACATCACCTTCATATAATCACATCATTGTCATCATCATCATGAATTTCATCATCACCGTCGTCATTGTCATCATTCATGTCATTGTTGATGATGATGACTAAATGACTATGGTGACAATGACAAAGATAATCATTATGATTATTACAATGCTAGCATTTTAAGAATTGGGAAGATTCTCCAAGGTCACGACCATCTTCATCATCATAGTTACTGTCATTGTCGTCATCGTCATCATTGTCAATGTCGTCATAGTCGTCAATTTTGTCATCGTTGTCATTGTCATTATCGCCATAATCATCATTCATATCATCATCATTGTTGTTGTCATCTTCATCATCATGATTATTGACATTGTCGTCAGTTGTTTATAATTACCTATGGCATAAGAAATATCTTCAACCCAAAAATGTGATTAGTGGAAAAGGGTCATGGATGGAACATATGATCTATACATGAGAACTACAAAAATTATGTTTTGGAAGATGATGATGATCATCAATGTCATTGCAACCATCATCATCCTCATTGTCATCATCATCATTTCCATTGTCATTGTCATCATCACCACCATCATCATACATTTCATTGCCATCATCATCATTGTCAACGTCAACATTGTCATTGTTTATATCATGGTCATCTGCATCATCATCATCATTTTCATTTTCATCGTTGTTGTCATCATTAACATCAATATCATCATCATCACAGTTGTTGTGAATATTATCATCATTATCCTCATCGTCCTCTTCGACATCTAGGTGCAAAACTGGACGTAAAATTGGATGCAAAAGTGGACAAAAACCTGGATGTAAAAGAGGATGCAAACATGCATGTAGCAGTGTGTGCAAAAGTGGATGCAACAAAAGTATATGCAAAACTAGATGCAACACCCAGTGCAAAAGTTGATAGTGATTGAGCAAAATATGAAGATAATTGAACTTTAAAAATTTAATCCACAATAAAAGTACACATAAAGTTCATCAATAATCCAAAGACATAAATCAAACCATAGAACACAGAGTATACCATGGGAAAACCCTCAACCGATTCAGAGGATTAAAAACCCAGAAAACAATCTTAGAGTGTGATTGATAAGTGGTAGAGAATTATTACAACATAGTGGCATATTGCTTTCACATAGAGCACTAGAGAGTGAAGATCAAACGGAACACCATATCCAACTTGCTAGGTGCATATCGCTTTAATAAAAAGTCAAATTAGGTTATAAAAGAAGAATAGAATGGTTGCATTCATTAGTAACTTGTTAACACTTAGAACATTGATATATTTGCAATCATGCACCCCCCATTGACCTGGTGCCAAGCTGGAACTCCATAATTATCTCCCACAAGAAGTTATGTACCCTCACTGACTTGGTGCCAGGTTGGCACCCCATAATTATCTCCCACAAGAATATATATGTGCCTTCCATTAATTAACTAACTCTGATTGAGTGTACTGAACTGAACTGGATGGTACTACATGCAACTGAGTGTAACTGAACAAAACTGAATGTAACTAAACATAACTAGTATGGAACTAGTGCTTTTCCATCAGTGTCAATTCCAACAACCACTTGCATAAATTAAGGAGTTGATTCCTTAATTAACTAAACCATAACTAATAATCAATTGATGTCTTATCAATTCGAGTTCACTTGGTGTCAGCATGGGTAATTCAAATTCTCTCTCTATCTCTGTGCTCGTATTAATTTTCTTTGCATGGTCCATATGTGTTTTCATTAATTATATATCATATCATATTCATAAGATTGTTTCTGAACCTATGATCATATGTATTACCCCGAGTCATATAGTCACATTCTAAAGTAAATCACTCTAGGGGTAGCTAATCCATAAAGGAGACTTGTAGCACCTGTTGACCATGACTAGCCATACATCACATAGTATATCATCGAGACTTAATACAACATAAGTGATGTGAACTTAATACACATAAGTTCCGGACTTGACACAACAAGTCTCAGACCTTAACATAAGTTCATGATCTTAACCATAAGATCCTAGTATAAGCATCTCTCCCGAATATGACAATATCATGTGAACTTAATACAATATAAGTTTCGTACTTGATACAACACAAGTCTTAAACCTTAATAAAACATAAGGTCATGGAAAAGATATGAATCTAATTACAACATAGATTCCTGACTTTATTACAACACAAGTCTCAGACCTTGACACATAAGGTAATGGAGAATAACTCCCAAAGTTGTACTCTCAACAAAAGTGGAAGCAAAAAGGGATGCAATAGTCGATGAAAACCTTGACACAAAAAAGGATGCGAATGTGGATGCAAAATTGGAAGGAAAAACAGGTGCAAAAGAAAGTGCAACTTGGCATGCAAAAAAAAGTGGATGCAAAAGTGGACGCAACCGTAGATGCAACAAAGGAGAAAATTATGGATGCAAAACGAGATGCAAAAAAGGACGAAAATGTGGGCACAAAATCAGAGGCAAACATGCATGCGAAAGGGGGTACAATAAGAGTAGTCTCAAAACTTAGACGCAAAACCCAGTGTAAAATTTGGCGCAAAAATATACACTAAATCTTGTGCAAAACTAGGCGCTAAAATCAATGTAAAACCTGGTGATAAACTCAGCGCGGAACCAAATGAAAATTACACTATATTTAGTGTTGAATTTAGCAAAAGGACACAAACAACTTCGAAAATAATGTCGACTCATGAAATTGCACTGACTTGCTCAAGGAAATGAAGACAAACACATTAAAAGCGGCTCCAGACACAAAAAAGGAAGCAAAAAGGAAAGTTAATCATAGGGTTTTCTTGTAGTGACAACAACTTAAAAACAATTTGCAAATTGAATGAATGACGGGTTGAATGTTGAAGGATGATTACAACATATTGAAATAAAGCAACAATATTAATACTTTAAACCAAATCCTTTCCATTCCTTCCATTTTGGAATAATGGTTGGGAATTGGCAGCAACTTGGCCCACCCATGCTCCACCTTCCAAGTCTAAAGCCTTGATGTGGACATTGTATATGCCAACATCAGTTTTCCTGTTCTTGAATCACTTGCAATAAGAACACCCCGAGGTGCCCTGTCTCCTATTTCCTAGAAGTTTTTAGGAATTTTCAAGAAGGGTATAACTTCATTGACTTCCTCTTTCACGAAATCAATTCCTACTAAGTCTTGCAAATGCATGGGTTTTCTTTACTCTCTTCATTATGTTGAAAGCACCTTCTATAGGGCCAACCTTCATTTTTTTTACACCATAATGTGCTTCCTTGTACACATTTCAGCCTTTATATATATTTTCCTATAAAGGAGTCTTAGTCATATCTTATCCACCAAGGATTATGTTCAAGAGATATCAAAGTCTTAATAGAAGAGGATATCCATCAAGGAATCAACTAAAAGTAATTCTAAACATATGTTGAAGTAAACTATATTATGGCTTCGAGTGAACTTGGACATTTTTTTCGCTTCCATTTCCCATACCAAGTACCATATCGAAGCAATAGTTTCTTTTGTAGCCTCGGGCCATGCCAATCACAAATCCACTTGGATAAACCATGGAATAATGAACTTAATTAAAGGGAAGCCAACTCGAACCGTGATCTCTTTAATAATATGATAGAGTTTGTCAAAGTGCCAAATAATTGGTTCATATACCATTCTATACCCAATAAAATCGAAAACTTTATAGCAAAGCTTTAATGGAAAAATAATTTGAACTCTTAGTTCCCAATCCTTATATGGTATTGACATAAACTCTATTAAGTTCAAAATACATGAAGTGACCATTTTCAGATAAAATCGATCGAAGATAGTATAATTTTATGTAACTCATTGGGAATCCTTTCCAATGCCTCAATATATTCAACCACAACAACACCACAATCAATCATGAGGGAAATTCCGTCAATATCTATGGGGGAATATGAGCTTTGCTAAACACATACCATAATTTACATGCTTCAAGAGCCATATTTGGATCTTGTATTTATTTGCTTACAACACATATTCAATGGCATTTCTCATGTGGGGTTGTAGGAAATCAAGTTGAATCTCAAGTAGTTCAACCAACATAATACATAACAATTTCCTCACTCCAGCAACATGATCACGAGCAAGAGTAAATAGGTTGTGAAGAGATTGGTCCATTAATAATAACAATGTTTTAAGCACAAACACAATAAATTAGTTTACAGACCAAGTGACTATTGGAAAGTGATTTGAGCTATTAGCAAGGCCCATCTTCACTACAAATGAATGTAGAGGACCCATCTAATCAATCATGGTTGGGTGAATGAGGGCATCCATAGTTGAACTCGATCCGGAACAATTTTCCATTTTTTTCTTGTGAAAAAACAAATATGGATCAACCAACCCCACATCAAATTAAATGTAGCCTTGCAAAATTCAACCTCAAAAGAAAGCTCCCCATGAATTGGATGCCTAATTTTTTAGTCGAGCCTTCCATGTGTCCACCATATTGATGATTGTCATCAATTGAGGATTGCTAACATGAAAACCTTTAAATTTGTCCTTGCTAACCCATAAGGTATAAAACCACTTATCCACACATCATATCTAAATGAATTGTGGGTCCATAAGTTTTTTTTGAAAAAGCACTTTCCTTTGCACTCAAAAAAACCCTTTTTGCATGGTTTTCAAATTCTGAAATCATACGATGACATGGGATTTCAATCTAATAAGATCAATCTCACTGAGCACGATTCCTACTTCCCTTTGCAAATCTCACATGAAAAAAACAATAGCGGGTCATTGCTTCTTTTATAGTTGGTCTTTCTTAGTGATAATATCTCAACAACTTATCCAAGTAATTTGAATTTCCTAAAAAACAACTAGATGTCGACTGTCAACATTAATGAATTTTGACCAAGAATTTTTTTTATACCTTCCAACAAGTGCCTCAAAATGAGGATTAAACTCTATTCAATATTTGTTAAAATAAGCATTTAACTCGTCCATTCCAAGGACCCTATGTAATCTCAACAATTTGATCATAATTGTCATGGCCATAGAAGAATGACTCCTTCTAAAATATCATCCCTATAAACATACATCCAAGGCTCCACATATCTAGTGAATAGTCAAAGTCTTGCAAATCAAGAAGGAGCTTTGGACCTTTAAAGTATCTTGACGAAACCTAAACATTATACTCCTTCCCATGATGAAAATTTTATGAAAGGCCCCAATTTATGAGACGAAGTTTCATGTGCTCATTGTCCATCATGACATTGTGTGGATTAACATCACGATACATGATTCATTGGGAGTGACAATAATCTAATTCCTTTAGAAGCTCATAAATATAGTATTGAATTTCAAAATCGTTGGATGTTGGACAAAGGATTTTGAAATTTGTGTTCTTTACATATTCAAAAATCAGTAAAGAGTTGTAGATTGTTGGTTCCAAACTATATCAAGTATTATAACGATACCTAGACCTTACAATTTTTTTATGTCTCTCTTGATCTTCTTCTTCTTGACAAGTTCCAAAATTTTAATAATGCATCGCTCATTGTTACATTGTTAATGTATCTAAAAAACCCTCATTGTACTTTCCCTGACAAGGTATCACCCTTGATAACGTTTTTTAAACTATACCTAAAGTTTAAATATTTTATGACTATAGTTTTAAACTTTGCCACATCACTATGACTGCAACAATCTCACCATGTGCCAAATTTATAAAGCATCTATCATGAATTCACCTATCTTGATGAAAATTTTAAACTAGGACATTAGATGTTACAACGATCGTAACAGAAAAAATCTACAATTTTATTTTTTATTCACTTATGGAAATTAATCACAATGCTAAACTATTGTAAATAATGATTTGTGTTGCATTATCAAACTTTTTTTGTGTCTAGAGGAGTTAGGGAGACTTATGGTAATTGTGCATGCATGTCTCTCACTGACTAATAATATCACCAATACATACATTTCTTGGTCATTCCATCAATAATTCAAAACGACGTCAAAAAAATTTCAAAATTGTATGCGTCTCAAAGTGGTATGTGGTGGGTTTACCATGATGCATATAAATCATGCCTAGTTAGAAGCATCTACTTTGAAATTGAAGGCTTGATTAATGCTAGTCAACGTGAGGAAAATAACAATCACTATCCAATGTTTAATCTATACAAATAGTCTCGTTGCATGACCCCCCAATTGATACATAGTTGTGATCCAACTTGTTAAGTGGACGTGCTACATAGGAAAGATGCATAATAAACTCTCTTAGGTAATTTACCAATCTCATGAAATATAACAAGTGCTGGATATTGTTCAATGGTATCCAATCAACAATGGTTGAAATCTTCCCAAATTTAATGCTCAATCCATTTTGCTTTCGACATAATCTAAGATAATTGCATTCTTGTTGCTTAAGTGTACACTTATTTATGTTGACAAATAATTTCCCTCCACGCAACACTACAAATACTTAGTTTATATGGTGTAAATGATCCTATCACGTAAAACATGTATGCTGTTTAGATGCAAGATCATGAATGAAATAAGACAGTCTTAACACTTCATTTATCATCCTTGTGAAGGTTGTAGGGGCATCAATATACCCAAATGGCAGTGCCATCCATTCAAATGGTCCTTGTCATTCCTTCAAGGTTGTATTGCACTTATTCTCCAGCTTTAGGCATCTAATGGCTTTAGCCAAACATGTGTTCAATCCTACTAAAATATTTCACTTCTAGAGATTAATGTAACAGATTATTAGCATTTGACAATCCATACTAGTTTTTTAATGGTGATACTATTCAATAATCCACACATCCTCCACATGCCATCCTTCTTTTGAACTAATACAATGTTAGGGCCACAAGGCTACAATGAGGTGGAATATATGTGGCATCTATCCAACAACTCTTGAATTTGTCGCTTAATTTCTTCATTTTCAAAGAATCAAGCCCTACATAAAGCCTCATTTGGCATACCAACTTTATCTTTCAGGTCAATTACATGTTCAATCAGATGGCTTGGATGCATTTGACAAGGTTCTCATAGTAATTGAAGATAACACTATAATAGCTCATCCATCTGCTTCTCTTAATTGACATCTCTTATCAAACTAGAAGCATGTTTTATGAGTTCCCATGGTCTTGATGACAATTAAGAAGTGCTAATTTATCTTCCTTTTGGGCTCACAAAACGATCAAGAAAAACTATTACGGGGCATTGATTAGTTTATGAGCTTCAATGACAAAATCTAGTGCTGAGATGGTTGGGTATTTTTACGTCATCACCACACATGCTTGGGCATTTTTAGTAGTTAGTATTGGTTCTCTCATAGTTAGTAGAATGCATCTCAATACCATTTTTCCATGAAAAACTTCCTTAGGGAAACTCCTCAAACACTCTTTCACATTTCACGAATGATGCCACAAGTAAATGTTGTTGACATGGAACATGTATGCTTAACATTGAGGGACTAAGGTGTATTTGACTTTGCGACCTCTTTGGCTAATATGACTTCAACAAGTTTATGAGAATGACAAGGTATGGACAACTTGAAGTTGAGAAAAAGATCCAACTAACCAACTATTCACAATCTAATGATACTGACATTTATCATCTAGTTAAGGGATATACACATGTTGTCTTATAGTCTATTCATATTATCAATATTGAACAAAGTACAAAAATTCCCAAAGTGGATCAGACAAACAAGGAAGATGATTTGTCCTAACTATTGGCCTTCCTTGGGTAGATTGTTGAGCTCCTCAACTACAACAATATGCCATGTCTACAAAAGAATCACTACATCATGTTGTATAATGTATATCACATGATTGAAATTTATGCCTATGCTATTAGGTCACAACACCACAAGTGTGTGACAAAGAATATCAATATATTTATAACACAACATTATTTGCCAAGTTTAATTTGTGCCAAATATTCACCATTACAATGTACATCCAGCACCAATACCTCTAAACTAATATGTGTATCAAAGACAATAACCAAATCCACAGGTATATTCTTAAAAAACCTCTCTCATCAATTGGATCAATCAAATATCAATTTCAACCTTTTCATTATCATAACTATATCAAACAAAGTTTTTTAAAACCATACCTTAAAAAGGGTTCATTTATGCATGACCTTAAATGATTAGGACCGTATACACCAAGTTAATCTACTTTCCAAAAGAATCTTTATGAGCTGGGTTGATAGATGAAAGACGAACTCTTGAAAAGGTTAACCGAGGGTTTTATTGGGTGGTACTAGTCATCACGAGGTAGTTCATTGAGTGATCAATTTCCTTTATAGTTCTCTAAGTGATCATTTTCTTTCGAATGAACAACTATTTCAAATGAACAACTACATGTACATAACTCCTTTTGAGAGCCAGAATTTAATGTCATAAAAAACAAAAAAGAAGTCGTTTTCTTTCAAAGAAGTTTATAACCTTTTTAACCATGTGGCAAACCAGAATCCGCGATTATGAATAGATTAAACCTATTGCAACACCTAAACGGTCCGAGGGTGACAGATGTTGTCCTCCTAAAAATATCTAAATATAAAAGCTAGATTTCAGAACTCCGTGTCTCAGAATTCGCTCAAACCATTCCGATTCCCTCAGGGATGAGTTGCATTCCGATTTCCTCTGGGATGAGTTGCTGGAAACATCATTGAAGGGCAGTTTTGGACGAGCTAACAACTCCTTGAGTCCAGGTTCTGAATCTCCCTGGATCTTTCTTTTGCCCTGTACATTTAGTTTGCTCACATGAATTTACAGTTGGGAGGTCTGTAATGCCTGTGGCTAATTCTAATGAGCAAATTATATTGGTGTTTTCTTACGTGGTTGTTCAAATTCGAGGCTTAGGGTTCCTCTAATGTGTCGCTCATACAATCTGTTCAGGGTTAGATTTGGTTTAATATTTCCACTAACGGACAAGCTAGGAGCCGGCTGTGTTGCATAGTATCTGAACAGCTCTTTCGCATTCATTCATGCTTTTTCCATGCTTTTAAGTAGAACAGTCGGCGGACACAAGGGTTTTGAGAAAGAAATCTACTATATTGATGCGATCTTTTATACATTTTCCTCTCCGTGTGTTAATATTGCCAATAAAATTGTCGTACAAGTTAGGAGCAGGCTGTGTTGCATAGTATCTGAAAATTTCTTTTGCATTCATTCATGCTTTTAAAGTGCATAGTATCTGAACATTTCTTATGCATTCATCACTTTCCCATGCTTTTAAGGTGCATAGTATCTGAACATTTCTTATGCATTCATTTATGCTTTTTCCATGCATTTAATTAGCACAGTCGGCGAACACAAGGGTTCCGAGAAATAAATCTGCGACATTGATGCGATGTTTTATCAACTTCTTCAATTAGGTGCTTGGCTGCCCATGTGTTGCAATCCTATCAACTGCCGTAATTCAATCCTATCAGCGGCCGTAATTCTTGCTGATGTGGAAATAAACTGCTTAATGTCGGTTGCAGGTGTGCTTCCTGTGCAGAACGAGCTAAATGGATGGACTACACGATTCCAGTTGTTTTCTATTTTAAAAAAGAAATTTATTTCTGTTCTTTGTTGTACTGCTTTGAAGTTGCCCGTTAAAAGCAATTGTTCTGATATTAATTTATTAATTCTTTGGTGTAAGCCTGAAAGCCTCCCTTGGCACGTAGATTATAATATTTTAGAGTACTTATCAGCTGGGAATAGATTTGTCCGATGATGTAACCATAAACTGGTTAGAGTGGAGTGGCTGTATGTGTCTTTCTGGCAAGCCCCAGCTTAAGATGCTTTCCTGGTAAGCCTCAGCTTAAACCCCAGAGCACAGATACTTGACCTTCATTTCAACCATGGATTCACTGGATTTATTAATTTGCCTTCCTTCGAAATCCCAAAGCACAGTTCCATATAATCCGTGTTAAACTATCTTCCCAAAGCACAGATTCTTATAATCCGTGTTAAACACTGAATTTATTAAGCTGGTTTCTTTATACGTTCCAGTGTACCCCCGAGCACGGATCTATCTTTAGAGCAATGATCAATCTTCACTTCATCTTAAACCTGGATTTTTACAAGGCTTATAGCTGTTTGCCTATTATTATCAATGGCTATTATTATTGTTATTGCCCGCCCTCTTTCATGGGAAAGCCTTATTAGTTTTGTTACTATGTTGTGTAGTCTTTGGGAAATCCTTTCTTCAAATTGCCAGTCCACAACTGGACTTATATAAAATATCCCCGGCTCCTCTCCGTCGTCAAGTCTTCACGACTACCGTTTCGCCTTAGTTGCTTCAGTTGGGCTTGCGGGCGATTGAGTTGAGTTGAGTTGAAACGGAAGCGTCTCTCATGCCTCTGTCTTTCACCACGCATCTGTTTCACATCCAATTCGCTCGGTTCAATTTGCGTCTTGTTTCCTTCGAAGTCCGGTGGTGTTTCCTGGGGCTAGTGTAATTAGCACAGCCACAAGTAAAGTGGAACGCTGATAGGCGCGTTTAGAAGCTAGCCACGTAATCTTGTAAATTGCCCTGCAGCCTTGTTTTATCCAGTGGCCTGAAAACATTTTTACGTAGAACGGAAACCGCTCGTATGCATGGAGGGTTATGTTTTTGAACCTGCGTTATTATATTGTCTTTATTATTGACAAGGGCAGTTTTTGGTATCTGCTTTATTATATTGTCTTTAATATTGACCAGGGCAGTTTTTGGTATCCACCCCAGCGGGCATAGGGCAGGCCTAAGGAACTCCCATGGTGTAAATTGCCCTGCAGCCTTGTTTTATCCAGTGGCCTGAAAACTTGTTTCCGTAGAACGGAAACCGCTAGTATGCATGGAGGTTTATGTTTTTGAACCTGCGTTATTATATTGTCTTTATTATTGACAAGGGCAGTTTTTGGTATCTGCTTTATTATATTGTCTTTAATATTGACCAGGGCAGTTTTTGGTATCCACCCCAGCGGGCATAGGGCAAGTCTAAGGAACTCCCATGGTGTTTCAGGTTCGTTTGATATGCAAGCTGGGCTGCCATTTTTGTGTTCCTCTTCACCTGCGTTATTATATTGTCTTTATTATTGACAAGGGCAGTTTTTGGTATCTGCTTTATTATATTGTCTTTAATATTGACCAGGGCAGTTTTTGGTATCCACCCCAGCGGGCATAGGGCA